>RXON01000901.1:0-33687 GCA_009667805.1 Leptobrachium leishanense | reverse complement strand
CATTAATTATACTGTAGAGGTGCTTCCCAGCAGTGTGTGGATTCATATGCTGCATTAATTATACTGCAGAGAGGCGCTTCCCAGCAGCTGTGTGGATTCATATGCTTGCATTAATTATACTGTAGAGGTGCTTCCAGCAGTGCTTGCGGATTCATATGCTGCATTAATATACCGCAGAGAGGCGCTTCCAGCAGTGTGTGGATTCATATGCTGCATTATTATACTGCAGAGAGGCGCTTCCCAGCAGTGTGCGGATTCATATGTCGCATTAATTATACCGCAGAGAGGTGCTTCCCAGCAGTGTGTGGATTCATTATATGCTGCATTATTATTACTGCAGAGAGGCGCTTCCCAGCAGTGTGCGGATTCATATGTCGCATCTCATATTATACCGCAGAGAGGCGCTTCCCAGCAGTGTGTGGATTCATATGCTGCATTAATTATACTGTAGAGGCGCTTCCCAGCAGTGTGTGCGGATTCATATGCTGCATTAATTATACCGCAGAGAGGCGCTTCCCAGCAGTGTGTGGATTCATATGCTGCATTATTATACTGCAGAGAGGCGCTTCCCAGCAGTGTGTGGATTCATATGCTGCATTATTATACTGCAGAGAGGCGCTTCCCAGCAGTGTGCGGATTCATATGCTGCATTAATTATACCGCAGAGAGGCGCTTCCCAGCAGTGTGTGGATTCATATGCTGCATTAAATAAAGTTGTGCAATGCATATTTATAAGAAAAAAAGGATCTTTATTTAATAAAAAAAGATAGAATCGGCAGAATTAACGTATCAACAGAAATATCAAATCATTGGACACGATACAGAATTACAGAATCAGCAATGGACCGAAAAATACGATGTTCGAAATGACCGAAATGGAACCGAAATCACGAATGGAACAAAAAATGAATTGTGATTTTACACATTTCACGACCATACGAAAATTACGAAATTTTTTCGTTTCTGGTCGGAAATCATTTCGTTTTGGTCGTTTTCAGAACCGATCCATTTCAGAAATTTGGCCGAATCCGAGGCACCGAATTGGCCCGATTCATGAAAAAAAAATAATCAGTCCGAAACTAAACGCACATCCCTACCGCATAATGCCTGTGTGTGGTAATTAAAGCAACACCTTGTATCTGTATGTTACATAGTTATAGTTATATGGGCTGACAAAAGACATGCGTCCATCGGGTTCAGCCTCTCCCACATAACCTACTGCTGTTGATCCAAAAGAAGGCAAAAAACCCAGTCTGAAATGCTGCCAATATGCAACATACTGGGAAAAAATTCCTTCTTGCCCCCAGATGGCGTCAGATTCTCCTTGGATCAAGAAGCTTTTACCCACATATTAAATATTATAACCCTTAATATTCTGTGTCTGCAGGAAGTCATCCAGTCGCTGCTTAACCCTTAATATTCTGTGTCTGCAGGAAGTCATCCAGTCGCTGCTTAACCCTTAATATTCTGTGTCTGCAGGAAGTCATCCAGTCGTTTTTTAAAAGTCTGTACAGATTCTGACCCAACCACCTCAACAGGCAGAGAATTCCACAGCTTTATTGTTCTCACCGTAAAATAACCCTTCCTATGCTTTAGGCTAAATTTTCTTTCTTCCAGTCTAAATGGATGACCCCTTGTCCTATGTATAGTCCTGTTAATGAATAGGTTATCAGACAATGGTTTATAATGACCCCGTATATATTTATATAAGGTTATCAGATCCCCTCTAAGGCGCCGTTTCTCTAAACTAAACAGGTTTAAGCTTGTTAGTCTTTCCTCATAACTTAACCCTTCCATTCCCCTTATTAATTTAGTTGCCCGTCTCTGCACTTTTTCTAACGCTATAATATCTTTTTTAAGACGGTGCCCAAAATCACACGGCATATTCAAGGTGCGGCCTGACCATTGATATACAGAGGCAAAATTATGTTTTCATCCCGTGAGTGAACTCCCCTTTTAATACATGCCAGTACTTTGCTGGCCTTGGCGGCTGCTGTTTGACATTGCACATTGTTACTAGTTTGAAGTCTATGATTATTCCAAATCCTTCTCCTGCTTGGATTTCCCTAACTCCGTACCATTTAGGGTATAAATTACATGTGTAATTTGTGCCGCATAATGCCTGTGTGTGGCAATTACAGCAACACCTTGTATCTGTATGTGCCGCATAATGCCTGTGTGTGGCAATTACATCAGCACACCTTGTATCTGTATGTGCCGCATAATGCCTGTGTATGGTAATATACAGCAACACCTTGTATCTGTATGTGCCGCATAATGCCTGTGTTGGCAATTACAGCAACACCTTGTATCTGTATGTGCCGCATAATGCCTGTGTATGGCAATTACATCAGCAACACCTTGTATCTGTATGTGCCGCATAATGCCTGTGTATGGTAATTACAGCAACACCCTGTGCATCTGTATGTGCAGCATAATGCCTGTGTGTGGCAATTACATCAGCAACACCTTGTATCTGTATGTGCCGCATAATGCCTGTGTATGGTAATTACAGCAACACCTTGTATCTGTATGTGCCGCATAATGCCTGTGTGTGGCAATTACAGCAACACCTTGTATCTGTATGTGTCGCATAATGCCTGTGTATGGCAATTACAGCAACACCTTGTATCTGTATGTGCTGCATAATGCCTGTGTATGGTAATTACAGCAACACCTTGTATCTGTATGTGTCGCATAATGCCTGTGTATGGTAATTACAGCAACACCTTGTATCTGTATGTGTCGCATAATGCCTGTGTATGGCAATTACAGCAACACCTTGTATCTGTATGTGCCGCATAATGCCTGTGTGTGGCAATTACAGCAACACCTTGTATCTGTATGTGCCGCATAATGCCTGTGTATGGCAATTACATCAGCAACACCTGTATCTGTATGTGCCGCATAATGCCTGTGTATGGTAATTACAGCAACACCTTGTATCTGTATGTGCCGCATAATGCCTGTGTGTGGCAATTACAGCAACACCTTGTATCTGTATGTGCCGCATAATGCCTGTGTATGGCAATTACATCAGCAACACCTTGTATCTGTATGTGCCGCATAATGCCTGTGTATGGTAATTACAGCAACACCTTGTATCTGTATGTGCAGCATAATGCCTGTGTGTGGCAATTACATCAGCAACACCTTGTATCTGTATGTGCCGCATAATGCCTGTGTATGGTAATTACAGCAACACCTTGTATCTGTATGTGCCGCATAATGCCTGTGTGTGGCAATTACAGCAACACCTTGTATCTGTATGTGTCGCATAATGCCTGTGTATGGCAATTACAGCAACACCTTGTATCTGTATGTGCTGCATAATGCCTGTGTATGGTAATTACAGCAACACCTTGTATCTGTATGTGTCGCATAATGCCTATCCTGTGATGGCAATTACAGCAACACCTTGTATCTGTATGTGCCATCTAATGCCTGTGTGTGGCAATTACAGCAACACCTTGTATCTGTATGTGCCGCATAATGCCTGTGTGTGGCAATTACAGCAACACCTTGTATCTGTATGTGCTGTATAATGCCTGTGTATGGTAATTACAGCAACACCTTGTATCTGTATGTGCCGCATAATGCCTGTGTGTGGCAATTACAGCAACACCTTGTATCTGTATGTGCCGCATAATGCCTCTGTGTATGGCAATTACATCAGCAACACCTTGTATTCTGTATGTGCCGCATATGCCTGTGTATGGTAATTACAGCAACACCTTGTATCTGTATGTGCCGCATAATGCCTGTGTGTGGCAATTACAGCAACACCTTGTATCTGTATGTGTCGCATAATGCCTGTGTATGGCAATTACAGCAACACCTTGTATCTGTATGTGCTGCATAATGCCTGTGTTATGGTAATTACAGCAACACCTTGTATCTGTATGTGTCGCATAATGCCTGTGTATGGCAATTACAGCAACACCTTGTATCTGTATGTGCTGCATAATGCCTGTGTATGGTAATTACAGCAACACCTTGTATCTGTATGTGCCGCATAATGCCTGTGTGTGGCAATTACAGCAACACCTTGTATCTGTATGTGTCGCATAATGCCTGTGTATGGCAATTACAGCAACACCTTGTATCTGTATGTCTGCTGCTGCATAATGCCTGTGTATGGTAATTACAGCAACACCTTGTATCTGTATGTGCCGCATAATGTCTGTGTATGGCAATTACAGCGACACCTTGTATCTGTATGTGTCGCATAATGCCTGTGTATGGCAATTACAGCAACACCTTGTATCTGTATGTGCTGCATGATGCCTGTGTATGGTAATTACAGCAACACCTTGTATCTGTATGTGTCGCATAATGCCTGTGTATGGCAATTACAGCAACATATAGTTAATATTATGAATGAAAGGATTAACAGGGTACGATGTATTGAATGAGGTGGCTTTGTCCCTGGATGCCTGTGGTCAGTGAGAGGTTCTGGGATGGTTTTTCGCACTGTGAACCTTAATGTCTCGGACCAGCCCTGTATCTTGGTGTATGACGTGTTTGTAAGATGCCGATATGATACGTACCGTTTAATTTATTCTCTTCCGGCTCATAAATCTTTTACATTGTAATTCATGACAAGCTGCTCCAGGGCATAGGATGGGCTTTACAGAGCTAGGCATGGAGTCATTTATCAGCTCCCCACCATGTTAAAATGTCACCAGCCGCCCCTGGTTATCTGCTCTCCGTAACATTGCATTCTCTGACCCTCCTAGGAAGACGCCGGCTTCATTTTCAGGTCTCTTCTCTCGCCATAAGATTATACAATGCTCATAAATAAGACATGTTTATCTCATACACCGAACCAGAAAGTTTGGGATGAAGTATCCAAGTGGAATGAGAATAAAGATAGATACAAGGATTCTGGAGAACTCTTTACATTTATATGGCGCCAACAGTTTCCGCAGCGCTTTACAATAACCAAAGGGAAGGAAATACAGATAAACAGTCATAGGATGGAAACACTAGGGGGTCTATTACAATCCCCGCGCTAAACGGGGGGCGGTAGGGAGGAAAAACTGCGCCTGGTGGTATTCCCCCCCGTCCCCGTTTAGCGGGGGATTACAATGCAGGCACAAAAAAATGTTTCCTGCATTGTAGCGCCCGCTAAGCGCAGCCGCGCTCATCCTCTCAATGGAGTTCATAGGATTCCATTGTGAGAGAAACTGGCGGTCACATGACCAGCCGGATCTCGCCTTGTGAGATCCGGCCGGTCAGTGTAGGGATACCCAGGGAGAGACTGGGGCGACTTTTTCCCCAGTCTTTCCCTGATAACGCCGGCCGAGGAGGTGGACAGAGCCGCGGGACAGAGGGTAAGTATAGGCGCTTTTTTTTTCCCCTGGTGTTAACGGATTCCGCTTCTGCAGAATCCGTTAACACCGGGTTATGGCTGTGATTAACTTTTCGTTGACCAGAGCCGGACGTTAATCAGCGTTGGGACTTTGTAATCCAGCACTGATTAACTCTTTGAGCTCCCCATGTTAAGTATAGGGAGCACAAAGTACAGTAACATCACGCTGAAAAGCACAAGATACCAAACGCTAACGGGTTTCTTAACCCCTTAGTGTTTGGATTGTAATATGCGGTAAATACCGCGGCTAACGGTAGTGCTCACGCAAGTGAGCGTTAACGTTTGCGTGAAGATCGTAATAGGGGCCTAGGTGTAGAGGGTCCTGCTCATAGGAGCTTACAATCTAAAGGGATTGGGGGTTGAGGAAGACGAGGAGTTTTACTGGACGGCAGAATCATTAGTGCCAGTGGTTTGGGAATGGTGGGGCCATAGAGGCGGCTTCAATCCTGTGTGAGTGGGTGAGCAGAGGGATGAGTTGCATCAGTGATGTGGTACAATAATCTGAAGAGATGGGTTTTGAGGGATTTCTTGAAGGCCTGAAGGTCAGGGGAGAGTCTGATAGGACGAGGCAAGTCATTCCACAGGTCACAGAACAACTGGCAAAGGGACAAAATGCAACCAGTGGCATCACTAGGATTGGTGCAGTAACTTACAGTGACACCCTCCTCTGGCATCCTCTCATATGAGCAATAAAACTCACAGTAAGGCTAGGGTCAGAGTGGGGCAGTCGGAACGCGCGTGCAGGCGCACTAAATCACGGCGGCAGTAGCAGCACATAACGGCCAATGACGGCCAATATACGCAGTACGTGCGTACAAAGGTGCGCCGACACCACGCAACCGGCAAATGAACGCATTTTTATCAGAACGTGAAACCGCTGCTACTGACGTACAGAGTGCGCGGCGGCCGCATGGCAGCGTGTGTGCGTGATTAGGAGACGTCAGACGCTGCTAGTGTGCGGCCAACATAACGTTCAAACAGCCGGATTTCCCTAGACTTCTTTTTACCCCACCGTCATGAAATACGTCCAGAATTGCGCATCGTCTGACCACTTAAGCGTATTCCGTGAAAAAATGCGTGCGCACGCATCGACGTACATTTTGACGGTGGCCGCAGAAAATGCGCTCATCTGTCCCTAGCCTAAAGTGTGGCATGTTTGAGTGTATCACAGAGCTCACAGCAATAAAACTCACAGTAATGTGCGGTGTGTATGAGCGTATGACAGAGCTCCACAGCAATAAAACTCACAGTAATGTGCGGTGTGTGTGAGCGTATGACAGAGCTCCACAGCAATAAAAACTCACAGTAATGTGCGGTGTGTGTGAGCGTATAAAAGAGCTCCACAGCAATAAAACTCACAGTAATGTGCGGTATGTGTGGAGTGTATGACAGAGCTCCACAGCAACAAAAAAAAACTCACAGTAATGTGCGCTGTGTATGAGCGTATCACAGAGCTCCACAGCAATAAAACTCACAGTAATGTGCGCTGTGTATGAGCGTATCAACAGAGCTCCACAGCAATAAAAACTCACAGTAATGTGCGCTGTGTATGAGCGTATCACAGAGCTCCACAGCAATAAAACTCACAGTAATGTGCGCTGTGTGTGAGCGTATGACAGAGCTCCAGAGCAATAAAACTCAGTAATGTGCGATGTGTAACTTAATATGTCAAATATATATATTTTTATTCGCTAAGCTAAAGTATATTTTAAAGTACAGCCTCTATACAAATCCATGTAAATAATACAATATTATGAAAAGATATTAAAATAAATGTTTTATCCAAAAATGTGTATGACGGAATGGAGATGTTGTTCCGCCTGCGGGTGTGCTCTATCTGCGTGACCCCGTCGCTTACCGCTGGCCCGACTACCGAGTGGCGCACACTCGGCGTCTCGTGCGGCCTGGCGTGACCCTAGGGTAGGGTTAGCGGGCGGGGAGGGGACCCCTGCCTGGAACCAGTCCGACCACTGAGCCGCGCAGCACTCAGCGTCCCGAGCAACTGGTTCCCTGACCTGGCGGGTGTGGGACGCCCGTGGGAATCGGCCCTAGCAGCCGCGGAGAAAGATTCGGATCTTATGTGGAAACGTTTCGGTTCTTATGCGGGAAACGTTTCCGATCCGGGGGCGGGTGTCTCTTCGGATCTTGGGCGGTGGAGGTTTCGAGTCGGGAAGGGATGGCGGGTCGGATCGGGACTGGAAGGCTTCGGATCGGTATGGGAGGGCGTTTCGGATATGGCGGGACCAGTGGAGTGTTCGGGTCTTACCGCAATGCCGAAGCGCGGTTCCCGGCTGGGTCGTTCGGTTCGGATCTCCGTCTTCCTGGAACCGAATCCTCCGGAGTGGCGCCTCTGCCCTGATACTCGATGCAGGGTCAGAGCGCTCGATTCGGATCGTATCCGAGTGGACACCGTACTCTGAGGCCGCGGGGGACACTCAGATACGAGAATACGGTGGAGAATAAAGTCACACCAGTCAAAGCTGAATGCACTGCAGAATCTGGGTTTATTGTTTACAGTCCAAGCATTTATTACCTCTGCACACAATTAGAATACAATGGGACTCCTTGCCCGCCCTCCCAGGACCCATTGGCCCCTGGCCTTCAGGGAGTCGCCAATTCGGACCGGATGGTCCGAATCGGCCATTTTACGATTCGAACCGGATGGTTCGAATCGGCCATTTTCCGAAACGAGAATTCCAACTGCGCCACAAGGATCGGAAAATGGCGGCGAGCAAGGCAAACAAAGGGAAAATACATTACACCATAAACCAACGGGGAACACTTTATTACACCACACAATATCACATCTAATAAAAATACTGGTAAAACGGGGTGCGTGCCACCACACCCAAGTGTCCATGTCACCACTGTCACTGCACCGCCCCTGGCTGAGGGTGCTGGGCCATCCCGTGACACTCCTCCCCCTCCCCAAGGTCCGACGCACTCGGTTGGACCCCACCGGGTCGTACCGCGGTAGTCGGGGCTCCCAATCCCTGGTTCCCGGCCGACTGTCGCGATAACCCATCTGCGTTACCGTTCTGCGACCCGGGCCGATATTGGATGGAAAAGTTGAAGGGTTGGAGAGCCAGGCTCCACCGCAACAGGCGGCCGTTCTCCCCCGCCACTCGGTTGAGCCATACCAAGGGGTTATGGTCGGTCATCACGGTAAAAGACCGACCGTAGACGTAGGGTTGGAGCTTCCGTAGGGCCCAGACCAGGGCCAGGCACTCCTTTTCCACTGCAGCATACCCCACCTCTCGTGGCAACAACTTCCGGCTAATAAACGCCACCGGATGGTCCCCCCCGTCGTCCCCCACTTGACTCAGGACAGCTCCCAGTCCGAACTTGGACGCGTCTGTGTGGACAATAAAACGTTTATTATAGTTGGGAGCTGCCAGCAGGGGCGCTTGGGTCAGGGCGGCCTTCAGCTGCCGGAAGGCCTGTTCGCACTCCGGGGACCACAGGACTTGGCGGGGCAGGGATTTCTTGGTCAGATCAGTCAGGGGTTTGGCCAGGTCACTATAATGGGGTACAAATTTTCTGTAGTACCCCGCGGTACCCAGGAAGGCGAGGACCTGGGTCTTGGTCACCGGGGTGGGCCAATCCAGGATAGCCTCTATCTTTGCGGGCTCTGGCCGTTGTATCCCGCACCCCACCCGGTGGCCCAGATACTGCACCTCGGCCATCCCCACCTTACACTTCTCCGGCTTCAGGGTCAGGTTGGCGTCCCTAATCCGGCCCAGGACAGTCCCTACATGCTCCAGATGTTCCTCCCAGGTCTGGCTATAGATGGCTATATCATCCAGGTACGCGCAAGCGAATCCCTGGAGGCCATCGAGGAGGCGATAGATTAACCGCTGGAAGGTAGCAGGGCGTTCTTCATCCCGAACGGCATGACTCGAAACTGGTACAGGCCGAACGGGGTGATGAAGGCCGACTTCGGGTCGCCTCCTCGGCAAGGGGAATCTGCCAATACCCCTTGCACAGATCCACCGTGGTCAGGAAATGACCCCGGAGATCTGATCTAGCAACTCGTCGACTCGGGGCATCGGATAAGCGTCCGTAATAGTACAGTCGTTTATCCGCCGATAATCGACGCAGAACCTGGTGGTACCGTCCTTTTTGGGCACCAGGACCACGGGCGACGCCCATGGGCTGGCCGACGGCTCAATGACCCCCAGCTCCAACATCTCCCGGATCTCGGCCCGCATAAACTCGCGGACTGCTTCCGGGATCCGGTAGGCGGGCTGTCGGAGTGGTTTCTGACCGGGCGTGTCCACCTGATGGACGGCCTGGTCCGTGTATCCCGGGAGGGCCGAGAAAACCCCCGGATAGGCGAGAAGCAGCTGCCGCGCCTGCGCCTGTTTCTCGGGCCAGCTCCCCCTAGCTGCACCTGCTCCACCCCGGAAGGCTGCTTGGCTACCCCCGGAAGTTCCTCCAAGGGAAGGGTTCCATCTCCTCGGCCGCCGGCGCGCATATGGCGTCCACCGTCTCTGGCCGCTCATGGAAGGCCTTCAGCATATTGACGTGGAACGTCCGCTGGATTCTGGTGTCCGCGCAGCTAACAACCACATAGGTGGTATCCCCCAGCTGGGTTACCACCTTGTAGGGACCTTGCCAGGCCGCCTGCAGCTTGTTCTGCCGCTGTGGTTTTAACACCAGAACCTTCTGTCCCACACAGAACGAGCGGCTGCACGCAGCGCGATCGTACCACGCCTTTTGCTGAGCCTGGGCCGTCTCCATGTTCTCCTGCACGAACCCCTGGAGGTCCGCCAAGCGCTCCCGCAGCTTCAGGACGTACTCCACCACGGGAACTCCGTCCTCCTCCGGCGCCCCCTCCCACTGAGCCCTAACCAGATCCAGGGGACCTCGCACCCGGCGTCCATATAGCAGCTCAAAGGGTGAGTAACCGGTGGATTCCTGCGGAACCTCCCGGTAGGCGAACAGCAAGTGGGGAAGATACTTCTCCCAGTCCCTGTTCTCATGCACAAAGGCCCGGATGAGCTGCTTCAGGGTCCCATTGAACCGCTCGCACAGCCCGTTGGTCTGGGGGTGATACGGGGCGCTGTGCAGCGCCTTAACACCACAGAGACGCCAGAGCTGTTGGGTGAGCTCAGCGGTAAACTGGGTACCCTGGTCGGATAGGATTTCTTGGGGAAACCCTACCCTCGTGAACACCCTGAGGAGCGCGTCCGCTACAGTGTCCGCCTGGATATTGGCCAAGGCCACAGCCTCGGGGTACCGGGTGGCATAATCCACTACGGTAAGAATATACCTCTTACCGGTGGCACTGGGCCGTGGCAACGGCCCTACGATGTCAACCGCCACCCGGCTAAAGGGCTCCTGGATAATGGGCATGGGGCGCAGGGGCGCCTTCGATGGTCCCCAGCCTTCCCAGCTTTCTGGCAAACTGGGCAGGTGCGGCAGTAGTCGCGGGTGTCGTTGCTAAGGCGAGGCAGTAAAACGCGCGCGCCAACCTGTGCCGGGTTTTCGTCTGGCCTAAGTGACCGGAAAGGGGAATGTCATGGCCAAGCGCAGAAGCTCCTGCCTGGGTCCCTGCGGCACCACCAGCTGCTTCTGCGGAATCTGCTTCTTCTTGGCCCCCTCCCTCACGGTGAACGGTACAGCAGCCCATCCTCCCACTCCACCTTGTCTTTCCCCTGGCCGTCCAGGCCCTGACCAGCTCGGTCCCGATAGCCCTGTAATGTGGGGTCGGTTTGCGTCTGGTGGCGCAGCGTCTCCGGGGTACTCCACGGGGAAGGGAGGACAGGCGGAGGGGAAGAATCGGGTCCCGTCGAGGATGGGGAGGTGATGGCGGTCTGGGAGGTCGGGAAGGTCCTGGGTTTTGGACTGTCGGGGGGTCGGTAATGGTTGGGAGGTCGGGGAGGTTTGGGAGGTTTGGGAGGTTTGGGAGGTCGGGATGGTGTTGGTGGAGGTCTTACCTGGGTCCCATTCGGAGCGCCCCTGTCTTGTCGTCGGCTCTGTTGCCTAGTGGTAACCGGGGTAGCTGCATCTGTGGAGTAAGCGGAAATGAGCTGCCCCAAATCATTCCCCAGGAGCACCTCGGCCGGCAGTTGTCTCAGCAACCCCACCCGCACCTCCTTCTCCCCGTTCCCCCAGTCCAGGTGCACCCGGGCCGTCTCGAGCCGGAGCACTTTCCCTCCCGCCACCCGTACCGCCACAGTGCTCTGCAGGCGTCGCTTGGCGGACCAAGTGGGGCCGGACCAGGGTGATGGTAGCCCCGGAGTCTCGCAGCCCCTCAGCGGGCCGCCCGTTTATCCACACCGCCTGGCGGTGGTGTCGGCGGTTGTCATCCGCGGCGGCTTGCACGGGGTCGGCTTTGTGCAACTGCTCCCACCATTCCTCCGGGCCTCCGGCCACGGAGCTCCGGCGTCGCAACAATGGGCCGCCGGCGATGGCCGGCCGGCCGGCCGGGTCAATTCCGGGCGGTTGGGGCAATGTTGTTTGTAGTGCCCCTCCTGGTTGCACCCGTAACAGCGGACGCTAGCCATGTTGGTGGGCCGGCTGGGGCCCGTGCCACTGCGCCCGGACCGCTGGTGGTGGAGGTGTGTGGAGGTAGTGGGGCGGGTAACACGGGACGGCTGGCCAGGGTCCGCTCCCCCCCGGCAACTTCCGGGGTCCGTGTACTCGTCGGCCCAGTGGCCGCTTGTTGCACCGTATGGGGCTTCCTGTCGCGCACACCACTCTCGGATAGCGGAGGGTGTGTGCTCGAAGAACTGCTCGAGCAGCAGCAGTTGGGTGATCTCGGGCACCGTCTCCGCTTGGCTTCCCGAGAGCCAGGTGCGCAGGTCCCTCTGCAGCCGATGGGCCCACTCCACGTGGGTGGCGCCACTGGGCCGGCGAGAATTCCGGAACTTCGTCCGGCTAGCTTCAGGGGTCACGGCATATCTACTCAGCAGCGCCTGCTTGACGTGCGAGTAGCTGGTGGCCTCGTCGTCCGGCACCGTACGATAGGCCTCGGCGGCCCGACCGGTCAGCTTACTCGCCAAGATCCGGATCCAGTCGGCCCGGTGCACTTCATGCACCCGACACAGGCGCTCAAAGTCTTGGAGATAGCTTTCGATTTCTTCCTCGGCTTCCCGGAACTCCTTGAACGCCTGGAACGGCACTTTCCGCCCGGAGTGTCGGTGTGATGGCGAGCGGCTACTCCGCCGGCTTCGCACTTCGGCCAGCCGCAGTTCGTGCACCCGCTCTCTCTCCCTCTCCTCTTCCTGACCGAGTTCCCGACCCAGTTTCCTCAGCTCCGCTTCCGATGGGGCCGGACCCATCATGGAGATCCGCTCCCGCATCTTCCGGCAGAATTCACTATCCTCGGCCTCAGCGGGGACGGCAGCCGGTACTGGGTCCGCGGGCAACGCCGCGAATGCCTCCTCCTGATCCATTCTCCTCAACTCCTCTATCAGGGTCTCCCGACTCTTGGAGCCCGGGACACCGCCCCGATTCTCCAGCATCCCACGCAGGACGTCCCGCTTGTAGGCACTATACCTGATCATGATGAGGGTCCCCCTGGGGTCTGCAGAGAGCGATCCCACCGCTGCCACCAGTATGACGGAATGGAGATGTTGTTCCGCCTGCGGGTGTGCTCTATCTGCGTGACCCCGTCGCTTACCGCTGGCCCGACTACCGAGTGGCGCACACTCGCGTCTCGTGCGGCCTGGCGTGACCCTAGGGTAGGGTTAGCGGGCGGTGGAGGGGACCCCTGCCTGGAACCAGTCCGACCACTGTGCCGCGCAGCACTCAGCGTCCCGAGCAACTGGTTCCCTGACCTTGCGGGTGTGGACGCCCGTGGGAATCGGCCCTAGCAGCCGCGGAGAAAGATTCGGATCTTATGTGGAAACGTTTCGGTTCTTATGCGGGAAACGTTTCCGATCCGGGGCGGGTGTCTCTTCGGATCTTGGGCGGTGGAGGTTTCGAGTCGGGAAGGGATGGCGGGTCGGATCGGACTGGAAGGCTTCGGATCGGTATGGGAGGGCGTTTCGGATATGGCGGGACCAGTGAGTGTTCGGGTCTTACCGCAATGCCGAAGCGCGGTTCCCAGCTGGGTCGTTCGGTTCGGCGGATCTCCGTCTTCCTGGAACCGAATCCTCCGGAGTGGCGCCTCTGCCCTGATACTCGATGCAGGGTCAGAGCGCTCGATTCGGATCGTATCCGAGTGGACACCGTACTCTGAGGCCGCGGGGGACACTCAGATACGAGAATACGGTGGAGAATAAAGTCACCAGTCAAAGCTGAATGCACTGCAGAATCTGGGTTTATTGTTTACAGTCCAAGCATTTATTACCTCTGCACACAATTAGAATACAATGGGACTCCTTGCCCGCCCTCACCAGGACCCATTGGCCCCTGGCCTTCAGGGAGTCGCCAATTCAGACGGATGGTCCGAATCGGCCATTTTACGATTCGAACGGATGGTTCGAATCGGCCATTTTCCGAAACGAGAATTCCAACTGCGCCACAAGGATCGGAAAATGGCGGCGAGCAAGGCAAACAAAGGGAAAATACATTACACCATAAACCAACAGGGGACACTTTATTACACCACACAATAATCACATCTAATAAAAATACTGGTAAAACGGGGTGCGTGCCACCACACCCAAGTGTCCATGTCACCACTGTCACTGCACCGCCCCTGGCTGAGGGTGCTGGGCCATCCCGTGACAATGTGTAACTACAAAAAAGGTGGGTGGTCCTTGTGGCGCATATATTAAAGAGCAAGATATATAAATGGTTTAGTCAATCTCCTCATACAGTATTCAGGCAACCAGTTTAATTAATGGAATTAATAAAGGTGCAAATGGATTGATAACATCTTACAGAGTGATGCAAGAGATACAAACTTCAGGAGTCCTGGATGTACCTTAAATGGATTCAAATTCAATAAGTAACTACAATAAACAATAAAGTGCTCAGTTCCAAAACAACCAATACGTTGCACGTACAACAAGTGAGGCTGTGCAGGCAGAGATTCAAGAGCGTCTTTTTTTTTTTTCAGATCTTTTTATTAATATTCACAGGATCTTATATATTATTTCCAGGCATTTTCATCCAGTAGTTTTTTGCAAAAGCGTTTTAAAAGTTGCAATGGTTTTTTTTACCCCGTTTAGTGTCTTGTCGGCTTCTTCCGGCAGCCGGTCTCCGCTCTGTTCAGGGGGTCATCCGTTTTTTCTGGCTATGTTCGGCGGTTTTGCGGCAGATGATCGTGTGCGTTTGGTGTGTTTTTTTTGGTGGTTTATCGGATCGATCTGATGTTTTTTCGGTAGGTTTTGCGGATGTTTTTCAGATGCATTCTGTGGTTTTACGGCAGTGTTCGGCAGCTTATTCCCTGCACTTCATGGACCCTGCGGTTAATGCTGAATTCACTGCAGGTGGCTAATCGAACGCGCGAAAGAGCATTGCAGCTCCAGTGGGATTCGGGTGCTCTTTGATTAACCCTGTAAGGAGCGGTTATTACTCTGGACACATCATCTGGAGTCTTTCTCACGTCACATTTAACACAAGCTCCTGCCAGGAGCTAAAATGTTGTGTGAGATTATGTGCCCAGAACTACAAAAAGCCCCTCATGTACCGCTGCCTACATTTTTGAGAAGTGAGGCCGTCCCTGTGCGTTACACTGAGGTTCTGATAGGAAAATGTGTTCCATTCCCAAGAAGTACGGCCGCATGGAAGTTCGGCTGTGCAACGCAAGCGGCAAACAAACTTCATTTCGTAAGAACATCGAACCACTAGTACGGACGTACAGAGTGCGCTGCGTCCGCATAGCGGCGTGTGTGCGTGATTAGAAGACGTCAGACGCTGCTCATGTCCGGCCAACATAACGTCCAGACACCCAAAGTTTCCTGGTTTGGATCCGTAAAAAAATCACAGCTGAAATTGCGCATCGTATGACCGCTAACGTGTATTCCGTGAAACAGTGCGTCCATGCGTTTGGACGCACTTTTTTATGGATGATGCGAAAGATGCCTTTGTCTGACCCTAGCCTAATTTCTGGAGGATGCCATCACAGCTCTTTGGGTGTAGGCGGCAGAAAGGCGTGAAAGCCTGCTGGTGGGAGAACGGGAGTCCGGCGAGGAAGCGGCAGTAACCGGTATGACCCGGTCGGGGAACAGATCTGTTCAACACTAGAACAGCCACGATTCACATGAATCAGTGTGTCCGAAAACAAATGCACAAGCACGTCTTGACCACATACATCATGTAACGGACTCATTCCACGCAGCCTCCACAACCTGACCATTAACGCGTTTCACTGCTTTTATAAGAACGCCTGAAGGAAAGAAGCGCTGAATCGCCGGCCCACATGAAAGAATATTTCTCATTCCTTCGCTCACATTAACCTGCTTTTTGTTGTGTGGAATGTGTTTTGCTGAGAGTATGATAAGACGCAGAGATGTAAAACAAATACCTGGCTGGAAGGTACACGGGGAAAGAACAGAGAGCAGAGCCTGAAGCCACAATGGGGTCACTCGTGTCACAGACAGGGATTCCAAAGCAGAATGGACACAAAGAGTCTGTTAATGCATTGTGCGTCTTTGGTTTCCATTTTGGGTGATACTGCTCATTGTGTAATACCTCCTGCACTCATTGTGTGTCTGTGCTTATCTCTCTGTGACAGAGTCTGGCTGTGAGTCTCTGGGTACAAAAATAAAGGGTCCCAGTAGGTTCAATCATTTAATATCAGCCTTAATTATAGCTTTAAATGCATATGGTATTTAGATTGTATAACGCTCTAGTAACAAGTATCGAAGGCAATACATTCAATACGGTGGCACAAATAAAGTGCGATACATTCACATCTCAATACGGTGGCACAAATAAAGTGCGATACATTCAAATCTCAATACGGTGGCACAAATAAAGTGCGATACATTCACATCTCAATACGGTGGCACAAATAAAGTGCGATACATTCACATCTCAATACGGTGGCACAAATAAAGTGCGATACATTCAAATCTCAATACGGTGGCACAAATAAAGTGCGATACATTCACATCTCAATACGGTGGCACAAATAAAGTGCAATACATTCACATCTCAATACGGTGGCACAAATAAAGTGCGATACATTCACATCTCAATACGGTGGCACAAATAAAGTGCGATACATTCACATCTCAATACGGTGGCACAAATAAAGTGCGATACATTCAAAACTCAATACGGTGGCACAAATAAAGTACGATACATTCACATCTCAATACGGTGGCACAAATAAAGTGCGATACATTCACATCTCAATACGGTGGCACAAATAAAGTGCAATACATTCAAAACTCAATACGGTGGCACAAATAAAGTGCGATACATTCAAAACTCAATACGGTGGCACAAATAAAGTACGATACATTCACATCTCAAATACCGGTGGCACAAATAAAGTGCGATACATTCACATCTCAATACGGTGGCACAAATAAAGTGCAATACATTCAAAACTCAATACGGGCACAAAATAAAGTACGATACATTCAAATCTCAATACGGTGGCACAAATAAAGTGCAATACATTCAAAAACTCAATACGGTGGCACAAATAAAGTGCGATACATTCACATCTTCAATACGGTGGCACAAATAAAGTGCGAACATTCAAAACTCAATATGGTGGCACAAATAAAGTGCGATTCATTCACATCTCAATACGGTGGCACAAATAAAAAATTTTGATATTTTAACTTGATTCTCATCTCTAGTTTTACTCTGTTATGGGATATCCCCTTACTATTTTATCCCTTTAGAGTGAGGAAAATATTTTAAAGGTGAAAGCAGAGGAATTTTTCTCTCCCCCTCCCTCCCTCCCTCCCACCCTCCCTTTTTCGTCCCCATCTGGATGGTAATACAGAGCTGGAGACAGAAGCTGAAAGGCATTGCAGGAGAGAGGGGTAAGGTACTCACCTAATTAAGAAGTGCCATTTGCCCTTAAGCTGAGCCTGAGAAAACCGAGGCTCCAACATCGGATAAGGCTAGGGTCAGACTAACGCATTTTTCACGTTGTCCGTGAAAATGTGCGTTCGAAGAATGGACGTATTTTTTCACGGAATACGCAATAGCGGTCATACTATGCGCAGTTTCATCCGTGATTTTGTACGGATCATCAATAAAACACTTCTTGCATCTGGACGTTATGTTGGCCGGACATTAGCAGCGTCTGATGTCTCCAATTCACGCACACACGCCGCTAGCGGGCGCAGCGCACTCTGTACGTCAGTACTAGTGGTTAACGTTTCTCGAAAAAATGCGTTCATTTTCCACTTGCGTTGCGCAGCCGGACTTTTGTGCGACCGTACATCGTATATTGGCCGTCATTGCCCGGCATCTGCTGCTAGCACGGCCGTGATTAAGTGCGCCAGAACGCGCGTTCGCACTGCCTCAGTCTGACCCTAGCCTTACTGGAAGACCCAGGAAAAGGGGGAACGTCACCCTGTATGACGTGAGGCATTCCAACCTAGAGCCAGGACTTATTAGGCTCTATAATTTGTGAGTGATTTTCATATATATATATTCACTTCACAAATTACTACAGTCTGCACTATTATCTCTCTTTTTGTCTTCCTCATATATGCTACGGAATCTACCAACTGAGGAGAGGAAGCATAACGTTGGAACATTTTGTCTGAAGTGTGACCTACATACTGTATGGTGACTAGGAGTCACGGACCTTGTTCATTTTGAGATTTGCACTTTTTCACCTGCACTTTATACAGTCATAGGCCATCCAGAGACTCTCAGATCACCTAATAAAAGGACTGTCTTATGACTTTATTGTTGTCACATCAACACAAATTTTGTGTCTGCACTTTACGAATGGAATAGGATATATGAGCACATGCACTTTATATGTACTTTATATGCATTTTGCACATGTGGATTATGATACACTTTGCGCTATAGGAGCAGATTTGTGCGCATGACGTAAGGATTTATCACCATTGTTGTTGCTTCATTTGCACAGAATTGCTATTTGCACAATACTAGTGTAACATTGACTCGAGTACTTTTATCTATCACCACCTGATAAATAAAGTTGAGCCATAATATCAGCATTTAGAAATACTCGTCTAGATTGCTCCATATTTGGAAGCACCCACTGCGCCACTATAATAAATAAACACGGTGTAAAGACTTGTATCCAGGTAATGTTCTCTTTATCCGGTAGGTGGATGGATTGCAGAGCCTGTTGGGCCCTAGCTCTGGGTTGGAATGCCTCTAGCCAAATAGAGGGTGGCGTACCTCTTCTTTATATCGTCCATGTCAACTCAAAAACAAAGCACAGAGAGAGACAGCGCTCTCATAGCGTAACGGAGTACAGATATCACCCTGAAATGTAATAAAACCCGTTTCACTCACCGATGTTGGAGAATCGTTTGTTTCAGGCTCGGCTTTCAGACATATGGTGCTCCTTTAGTAGGTGAGGACCCAACCTCTCATGGTGCCGCTCTCTCCTTGGTCCATCCCCTCATGAGTTGTAAATGTGGCCAGGGTTGGGGGTCACCTGTCCACTTGTTCCTCTCCTTTTACATAAATGAAATATTGGAAGATGGAAAACCTGCTTACCTGAATAAACCTGTCGAATGAAACCACTGAACATCAGGGCATTTCACTGACATTTATCTGCTGTTCAATGTGAATAGATTAACCATTGCTTCTCTATGGGGGATTTCACTGCCGCCGAACAGGCACAATATTTCACTGCCGCTGAACAGGCACCGTATTGCACTGCCGCCGAACAGGCACCGTATTGCACTGCCGCCGAACAGCACTGTATTTCACTGCTGCCGAACAGGCACCGTATTTCATTGCTGCCAAACAGCACCGTATTTCACTGCCGTCGAACAGGCACTGTATTTCACTGCCGAACAGGCACCGTAGTTCACTGCCACCAAACAGGCACTGTATTTCACTGCGGCCGAACAGGCACCGTATTTCACTGCCTCCGAACAGGCACCATATTTCACTGGCAATTCACCAATATTTGGCAAACTGCCTGCTCTCTGAATAGCTGAATGGCCACGAAATGTCACCGTACGGGGAAACTCGCTGTTCGGTGACATTTCGGGGATTGTCTCCGAATAACCCTGAATGTTTTACAGTAAATATGTGTTTTTTCAGGTCGATGGTTTTTTAGGGCGGCTGTACAGGGTGTTTATACGGGGTCTGGTTTACATAGTCAATGCCAACTTTGGAGGTACCTTCTCCTGAAGAATGAACATGGATATGGCGAAACGCGCTGGTCAGGTGTGAGTTCCTGGTGGATGACCAGTGGAGCAGATGGCTTGGTTTTTACAGATCAGTGGGAACGCAATATACCGTGGCTTTGCTCAATGCTGGATGATGTATCCGTCTTATTGAAATTAAAAAAATCATTTCTCCAAATGGGAGCACTTTATCTGTAACACACACACACACACACCACACACACACACACACACACACACACACACACACACACACACACACACTTTACCCTCGCCCCCCAGGAACATCACTATAACGACACATCCCGGCCAATCAGCTCTTATCACGGAGCATTTGACTCTGAATTTTTAAAGAGCATATAATGTGCTTCTTGTCAAAGACAAAGGCCGGAACCTTTTCATGTAAATGAGATTTTTCTCCGGGCGGTGCGGAGCCATTATCTGCCTGGAATGAAGAAAATGACAAGACGTACGCACGAAGCTTCTGACATAACCACATTTAAGGGACACTCTAGGCAAAACGCTACTTTGTTATTTTTAGTCTGTTTTTTCTTGTTTATTTTCCATCCAGTGTCGAGATAAAAAAAACAACAACTCTCGACTTTAGTTTTATAAAAGGTTTAAAAGCGACATTTATCGAAGAGTCATCAAGCTCCAGCGGCGGCAGCACCGGCAGCGGCGGCAGCACCGGCAGCGGCGGCAGATCCATCCTCTGCCATGTTACCATGATGTTAACACAATGTTATCACACGTTCCCGAGGCTTAATGATTATTGTCCAATCCTATACATCCCATAGACAACAGAGAGAGCAAACAGTGAGCGAACACATACAAACAATTACACTAACAAACAGAATTACACAATTACAAACACAAACAAACATACACAATTACACAAACAATCAAAAAAATTACAGTAAACTGAGCCGGACGGTAATTAGCATTAAAACTTTGTAATCCTATCACTAATTAACACTTTGCGCTCCCCATGTTAAGTACAGAGAGCGTAAAGTACAGTAACCGCGAGCTGAAAGCGCAAGATACCAAACGCAAACGGGATTTATAACCCGTTAGCGTTTGGATGGTAATATGGTGCACCCGCGCTAGAGCCGCCAGGGCTAACGATAACGCTCACACAGGTGACACTAACGCTAGCGTTAAAAAAGTAATATGGCCCGCTATAAAACAAATTATAAACACATTTTAAAACATTTTATAAAACACATTAACAGATTAAAAAAGACGATAAACACATTATAAAACACGTTATAAAACATTATAAACACATTATTAACATTTTATAAAACACATTAACAGATTAAAAAAGACGATAAACACATTATAAAACACGTTATAAAACATTATAAACACATTATTAACATTTTATAAAACACATTAACAGATTAAAAAAGACGATAAACACATTATAAAACACGTTATAAAACATATTATAAACACATTATTAACACATTATAAAGCACATTATAAAGCACATTAACACATTATAAAACATGTTATAAAACAAATTACAAACACATTAACACATTATTAAAGACGTTATAAAACACATTAGAAAACACGTTAAAAAAACACGTTATAAAACACATTATGAAACACTTTATAAAGCACATGCTGCGTTTTTTTTTTTGTATGATGTAATTTCATGTATAAAGGAAAAATAAAGTTATGGTTCTATCGCCTGTTTCTATTTTGCGGACTTTTCCCATGATGCAACATATACCAAAATCGTACGGCAAGTCTGAATTTACAGCTGTGGTATAAGATAAAGCAGGATTGACGAAGCAATGAGGTGGGGGAATATTTTTTTAGAAAGGATTTTAGCAGGAAGGATACATTGAGATTTCTCTGGTTTTCAGTATGTCCTGGGTGGCGAGTCTGTACCGCTAGGTGTCTCACCCAAGGACCCTTACTGAAGAGTAGTGATGGGCCGAACACCCCCGTGTTCGGTTTGCATTCGAACGCGAACATTTGAAAAAGTTGGAATTCGAACACAATGCAAGTCAGTGGGGCTCAAACTTTCGAAAATGACGGTCCCCTCCAGAGGGCATATATGCAAGATATTGGCCATAAAAGCTTTATGGGGGTCCGGGTAGTGCCCTGGGGGACAGGAAACAAGGAAAAACAAATAAATAAAAAAAGCGTTTTTAACCCTTTCACTGCTGAGTGCTGAGCCATTTCACCGCTGTGCGCTGAGCTCATTTTTGCCGCTTTTGCTCATGTTTAAACACGATTTAAAGCCATGGGAAATAAATGTTTGCTGCGGTGTTCACCGCATATTACAATCCAAACGGGTTAGGCTAGGGTCAGATGAGCGCATTTTGTACGGACTGTGCGTCCGTGCAGTACGGACGTACTTACTGACTGACGACAAGGTAGTGGCCAAACAGTCGGTTTTTTTACTGACGTATTTTTTGACTGATGTAGCAGGGAAAATAAATTACAATGAAAGAACATTCTGTTCGTCAAAAATGCTGGACGTATAAATGCAGTCCGTCTGACCACGCTCCATCACTCACACACAAAGCTATGCGGACATGGAGCACTCTGCACGTCCATTCTAGCGGTTTTACATTCTTGCCTAACTTGCGTCCGTTTGCCGCGTGCGCTGTGTGTCTGCACTTCTGTGTGGACGTACTTCGTGTGTGGGGCTCCATTGATCACAATTGTATGCTATCACCGACATTAAAATTAGGGATGAACCGAACACCCCCGTGTTCGGTTCGAACAATTTCAGAAGTTCGAATTTTAGAGTGCCCTGCAAGAGGACATATATGCTAGATATTTGCCATAAAAAGGTGTATGGGGGTCCGGGTAGTGCCCTGGGGGACAGGAAACAAGGACAAAAAGTAAAAAAAAAAAACGTTTTTAAAGGGACAGTGAGTTTTCCATGAAATAAGGGTTAAAAATAAAAACATTTTCTTTTTTTTCAAATATCGTGCCTAGGAGGTCCCCATAACCTGCCCGTGAAGTGGCGGATTTGTAGGATGTATCGAAACACTTAAAAACAAAAAAATGACATTTCAAATGACGGTAAATGGTTTTCCTTTAATCTATTCATAAACAACTGCTTGGGGCGGCAGCCTGTATGAAAAGAGGAGACGTTTTAGAACACACAGAACAAGTTTAGTGATTTTTTGGGCTAAATTATGGTGAAATTTATGCAGGCTTTGGATGAAAGTAACAATAGGTGCTTTAAAATTGGGCCTTTAGGCTGGGGTCAGACGAGTGCAGTTATCACGTCCGTGTTGCCGCACATTTGTACGTCCGCGGCAGCATAGCATTCTGACCAATGGAGCCCCACACACGAAGTACGTCCGCATGGAAGTGCGGATGCATGGCGGACGCGGCAAATGGACGCAGGTTAGACAAGAACGTAATACTGCTAGAACAGAAGTGCGGAGTGCGCCACGTCTGTAGCGTCCGCATAGCTTTGTATGTGAGTGATGAAACCAGGTCAGATGGACTGCATTTATATGTCCAGCATTTTTGACGGACAGAATGTTTTTTCATTGTAATTTATTTTCCCTGCTACATCAGTCATAAAATACGTAAGTGAAAAAAACGGACTGTGTGGCCACTACCTTGTTGTCAGTCAGAAAGTACGTCCAAACTGCACGGACGCACAGTCCGTACAAAATGCAATCATCTGACCCTAGCCTTAGTGTCGGCAACAGTGCCGTCACACAGTAACCCTCTGTGGTATTGTGGAAGAGTGCTGGGTTGGAGCCTGCGGACAAATATTAAAAGGATATGAATCTGGTACACGCGTCACTGTAAGTGCACCCAAATATTTTGGTGGCAGCAAGTGAATTCACACCGTAACCCCTCTGTGGTATGGTGGAAGAGTGCAGTGGTGGACCCTGCCAAGACAGATTCAAAGTTATCCCTAGTTAAAATGTGCGGCACCGCGGCCGTGAACACTACGCTCATCTGACCACAGCCTTCAGTGACCCGATTTGTAAGAAGAAGAATTAATGCAGCATATTAATCCTCACTCTGCCGGGCAGCACCTCTACAGTATAATAATGCAGCACATGAATCCTCACACTGCTGGGAAGCACCTCTCTGCAGTATAATTAATGCAGCATATGAATCCACACACTGCTGGGAAGCACCTCTCTGCAGTATAATTAATGCAGCATATGAATCCACACACTGCTGGGAAGCGCCTCTCTGCAGTATAATTAATGCAGCATATGAATCCACACACTGCTGGGAAGCACCTCTCTGCAGTATAATTAATGCAGCATATGAATCCACACACTGCTGGGAAGCGCCTCTCTGCAGTATAATTAATGCAGCATTGAATCCACACACTGCTGGGAAGCGCCTCTCTGCGGTATAATTAATGCAGCATATGAATCCACACACTGCTGGGAAGCGCCTCTCTGCGGTATAATTAATGCAGCATATGAATCCACACACTGCTGGAAGCGCCTCTCTGCGGTATAATTAATGCAGCATATGAATCCACACACTGCTGGGAAGCGCCTCTCTGCGGTATAATTAATGCAGCATATGAATCCACACACTGCTGGGAAGCGCCTCTCTGCAGTATAATTTGCAGCATATGAATCCACACACTGCTGGGAAGCGCCTCTCTGCAGTATAATTAATGCAGCATATGAATCCACACACTGCTGGGAAGCGCCTCTCTGCAGTATAATTAATGCAGCATATGAATCCACACACTGCTGGGAAGCACCTCTCTGCAGTATAATTAATGCAGCACATGAATCCTCACACTGCTGGGAAGCGCCTCTCTGCAGTATAATTAATGCAGCATATGAATCCACACACTGCTGGGAAGCGCCTCTCTGCAGTATAATTAATGCAGCATATGAATCCACACACTGCTGGGAAGCACCTCTCTGCAGTATAATTAATGCAGCATATGAATCCACACACTGCTAGGAAGCGCCTCTCTGTGGTATAATTAATGCAGCATATGAATCCACACACTGCTGGGAAACGCCTCTCTGCAGTATAATTAATGCAGCATATGAATCCACACACTGCTGGGAAGCACCTCTCTGCAGTATAATTAATGCAGCACATGAATCCTCACACTGCTGGGAAGCGCCTCTCTGCAGTATAATTAATGCAGCATATGAATCCACACACTGCTGGAAGCACCTCTCTGCAGTATAATTAACGCAGCATATGAATCCACACACTGCTGGGAAGCGCCTCTCTGTGGTATAATTAATGCAGCATATGAATCCACACACTGCTGGGAAACGCCTCTCTGCGGTATAATTAATGCAGCATATGAATCCACACACTGCTGGGAAACGCCTCTCTGCAGTATAATTAATGCAGCATATGAATCCACACACTGCTGGGAAGCACCTCTCTGTAGTATAATTAATGCAGCATATGAATCCTCACACTGCTGGGAAGCGCCTCTCTGTAGTATAATTAATGCAGCATATGAATCCACACACTGCTGGGAAACGCCTCTCTGCAGTATAATTAATGCAGCATATGAATCCACACACTGCTGGGAAGCACCTCTCTGCAGTATAATTAATGCAGCACATGAATCCTCACACTGCTGGAAGCGCCTCTCTGCAGTATAATTAATGCAGCATATGAATCCACACACTGCTGGGAAGCACCTCTCTGCAGTATAATTAACGCAGCATATGAATCCACACACTGCTGGGAAGCGCCTCTCTGTGGTATAATTAATGCAGCATATGAATCCACACACTGCTGGGAAACGCCTCTCTGCGGTATAATTAATGCAGCATATGAATCCACACACTGCTGGGAAACGCCTCTCTGCAGTATAATTAATGCAGCATATGAATCCACACACTGCTGGGAAGCACCTCTCTGTAGTATAATTAATGCAGCATATGAATCCTCACACTGCTGGGAAGCGCCTCTCTGTAGTATAATTAATGCAGCATATGAATCCACACACTGCTGGGAAACGCCTCTCTGCGGTATAATTAATGCAGCATATGAATCCACACACTGCTGGGAAGCACCTCTCTGCAGTATAATTAATGCAGCATATGAATCCACACAGTGCTGGGAAGCGCCTCTCTGCAGTATAATTAATGCAGCATATGAATCCACACACTGCTGGGAAGCGCCTCTCTGCAGTATAATTAATGCAGCATATGAATCCGCACACTGCTGGGAAGCGCCTCTCTGCAGTATAATTAATGCAGCATATGAATCCACACACTGCTGGGAAGCGCCTCTCTGCAGTATAATTAATGCATCATATGAATCCACACACTGCTGGGAAGCGCCTCTCTGCAGTATAATTAATGCAGCATATGAATCCTCACACTGCTGGGAAGCGCCTCTCTGCACGGTATAATTAATGCAGCATATGAATCCTCACACTGCTGGGAAGCACCTCTCTGCAGTATAATTAATGCAGCATATGAATCCACACACTGCTGGGAAGCGCCTCTCTGCAGTATAATTAATGCAGCATATGAATCCACACACTGCTGGGAAGCGCCTCTCTGCACGGTATAATTAATGCAGCATATGAATCCTCACACTGCTGGGAAGCACCTCTCTGCAGTATAATTAATGCAGCATATGAATCCTCACACTGCTGGGAAGCGCCTCTCTGCAGTATAATTAATGCAGCATATGAATCCACACACTGCTGGGAAGCGCCTCTCTGCAGTATAATTAATGCAGCATATGAATCCACACACTGCTGGGAAGCGCCTCTCTGCAGTATAATTAATGCAGCATATGAATCCACACACTGCTGGGAAGCACCTCTCTGCAGTATAATTAATGCAGCATATGAATCCACACACTGCTGGGAAGCGCCTCTCTGCAGTATAATTAATGCAGCATATGAATCCACACACTGCTGGGAAGCGCCTCTCTGCAGTATAATTAATGCAGCATATGAATCCACACACTGCTGGGAAGCGCCTCTCTGCAGTATAATTAATGCAGCATATGAATCCACACACTGCTGGGAAGCGTCTTTCTGAGGTATAATTAATGCAGCATATGAATCCACACACTGCTGGGAAGCGTCTCTCTGCGGTATAATTAATGCAGCATATGAATCCACACACTGCTGGAAGCGCCTCTCTGCAGTATAATTAATGCAGCATATGAATCCTCACACTGCTGGGAAGCGCCTCTCTGCAGTATAATTAATGCAGCATATGAATCCTCACACTGCCAGGCAGTACCTTTTAGGCTAGGGTCAGACGAACGCATTTTTCACGTTGTCCGTGAAAAAGTGCGGTCGAACGAACGTACGTATTTTTCCCTGGAATACGCGATAGCCGTCATACGATGCGCCTTTTCGTCCGTGATTTTGTACGGATCATCAATAAAACACTTTTTGAGTCTGGACGTTATGTTAGCTGGACATTAGCAGCGTCTGACGTCTCCTAATCACACACACACGCCGCTATGCGGCCGCAGCGCACTCTGTACGTCAGTAGTAGCGGTTTGACGTTCTCGAAAAAATGCGTTCGTTGGCCACTTGCGTTGCGCGGACGAACTTTCGTGCGGCCGTTCGTCGTATGTTCCCCGGCATTGGACGTCATTTGCTGCTAGCATGGCCGTGATTTCGTGCGGCTAAACGCACATTTAAACTGCGCTAGTCTGACCCTAGCCTTAGACACGTGCATTAGTTTTAGTACTAAAACGATTTAGTCCGAATTTTGGGATAATTTAGTTTTAGTATGACTCAAGAGATACGAAACTGCTCAGTACAAAAAATGAAAGAAACTAAAATAAAATGCACTACATTTTAGTTTCAGTCCTTTTTGTGATATTACATTGATGAGTGAAGGAGACCAGCAATGAAGAGCGCAACATCGCAAAGCTACAGTAAAGGTTTGTATGCGTAATCCTTCCCGACCCCTACCCAAAAGTCTGACAGTGATAGAGCTCCAGAATACTCACTCACAGCACAGACAGCCAGCACAGGAGAGGAAACCTTTACTTAACCCTTGCATGTCTATGAGGCAGACAAGATGATAAAAGCAGCTGGAGAAGGAAAACATTCAAATAAATCACACTGAAAGCTAATGACAGAGGAGGGCTGGATAGTAAAAACCCCTTTATAACAAGCAGCGCTGGAGAAGAGAGGGACTTTATAAAACGTGTGTTATCTCCCCTCCTGCTCTGCATAATAGGGGCTTAGGTCTGATACATTTTATATTATCCAGGAGCACTATCCCCCTTTCCTCATCTATAATACACGTTTTATTTAAAGTCCCTCTCCTCTCCCAGTGCTGCTTGTTATAAAGAGGTTTTTTTTACGTCTGATACATTAAGGCTAGGGTCAGATGAGCGCATTTTGTACGGACTGTGCGTCCATGCAGTACGGACGTACTTACTGACTGACGACAAGGTAGTGGCCACACAGTCCGTTTTTTTCACTGACGTATTATTTGACTGATGTAGCAGGGAAAATAAATTACAATGATAAAACATTCTGTCCGTCAAAAATGCTGGACATATAAATTCAGTCCGTCTGACCATGCTCCATCACTCACACACAAAGCTATGCGGACGTTTTGGATGTGGCGCACTCCGCATGTCTGTTCTAGCAATATTACGTTCTTGCCTAACCTGCGTTCGTTTGCAGCGTCCGTCATGCATCCGCAGCTCTGTGCGGACGTACTTTGTTTGTGGGGCTCCATTGGTCAGAATGCTATGCTGCCACGGACGTACTTATGTGCGGCAACGCGGACGTTAACACTGCGCTCGTCTGACCCCAGCCTTAGTATCCAGCTCTCACAGTTACTCTGTCATTATGAGCCTTCAGTGTGATTTATTTGAATGTTTTCCCTGGATTTAAAGTGCTTTATTTTATTATAAAAATAAATTTGCACCAGACATCTCTTCTCTGAGCTTTCAGACTGATTTACGTTAATATTTTCCCTCTCCCCTGCTTTTTATAATTCTGTGTCTCCCCCACAGAGTTACAAAGTTTATCAGGGTTATCCAAAGAGATCCGAATTGCTTGAGAAAGGTAACCGAACGCTGAAAATCTGCGTTCGGTTACCTTTCTTGGCCATTCGGCTATCCAGAGAGCAGGCAATTCACCAAATCTCCGGCAGCTGGAGGCCGTGCTGCAAGAACAATTCACAGAGGTAGAAAAGTGGATCAAAAACAACAAACTTTTTTAAATACTGACAAAACTGTAACAATGCTCTTTGGAACAAAACCTAAACTACACAAATTACAAAATCCCCATCTATGTGTTGGGACAAAATCAAATGGCACGCTGACCACAGTCACTTCTCTCAAATATCTAGGTATGTGGTTGGACCCTAATCTATCCTTTGGCCCCACATCGAAAAACTCTCATCTAAACTTTACCCCAAACTAGGTGCCCTGTACAAAAACAAATCCTGCCTGAGTCCCGCGGTAAGAAAGCAGATTGTACAGCAAATGCTTATGCCAGCTATTGAATACGGAGATGTAGTGTATGCAGCGGCCCCGCAAACACACCTTCATAAACTTACTACATTGTATAACTCATTCTGCCGCTTTGCATTACAATGTAACTACATGACCCACCATTGTGACATGTTAAAAGAGCTAAACTGGCCATCACTGGAATCCAGACGCACCCTTCACCTTTCCAGCCTGGTGTTTAAGAGCATCTCTGGGAAGCTGCCACCCTACCTGAATAGACTGCTTCCCCCAGCAGCTCCCTCATCCTATAACCTCCGATCCAGGACCAGCACCTTACTTGCAATACCACAATACAAAAGACAGTGGCTCGGTCCTCATTTTCCTACAGAGCACCACAATTATGGAATAATCTCCCAGACACCATCAAATCTTCCCCCAGTCTAAAGTCACTCAAGAGTTCCTTACTAACATACCTCAATACAGAATGCACCTGTAAACATGTAACATAATGACTATATTTCCTACATATTTTTCTGTTAATCTGTATATTTGTGTTGTTTTTTTTTAATATCTTGCATTGTATTACTTTGTATTTCTGTAACTGTAACACTTCAATGTTCTTGAACCCAGGACATACTTGAAAACGAGAGAAATCTCAATGTATCCGTCCTGGTAAAATCCTTTATAAATAAATAAATAAATAATTAATTAAGCAAGCATGGGATAGGCATAAGGCTATCCTAACAAAAGATAAATCCAGGTAAAGTATCCATGTAATTGGGCGACTAGATGGGCCGAAAGGTTCTTATCTGACGACATTTTTCTATGTTTCTATGTTTCTAAATCCTGGCGAATTGCCTGAACATACGGTGCCTGTTCGGTGCCTGTTCGGTGCCTGTTCGAGGGCAGTGAATCCCCATAGAGAAGCAATGCTTCGGCTATTCAGAGAACACAAACCAGCAGTGAAAGGTTCCCCTAATGCCCTGCCATTTGATGGTTTAATTCGGCAGGTTTATTCAGGAGAATCCCATGTTAAAAATATTCCCATTTTAATTCAATATCTAATAAACCGTTCATTATAAAATTCTGCAATAAAGAGTCTCATTATTTATAGATTTTTTAGGATATTTGAAGCATTTTTCTGGATTTTTTTTAACCCCTTCGCTGCGGAGGACGCGCTCAGTGCATCCACCCGCAGGTAACGTTCCTTGCGGTGGACGTGCTGAGTGCGTCCTCCCTTTGGGGCCAGCGTTCGGCCGGGTTCCGGATGATCGCTGGGCCCCCCCGGTGCGGGCTGACATCCTCGATGTCAGCCCAGCACCCGGAACCACCGCCGGCCTAATTAGGTGTCATCGCGGCGGCGCGATGACACCTAATTCAGGCACCCCCCCGCATGTGCGGAGGAGGCGCCTGAAAGGGAGGGGGGGAGGTCCTTTGGACCTCTCTCCCTCCCGATCGCGGGCGTTGCGGGGGTTAATCCAGGCACCGTTTGGAAGGGCACAGCCTGCCCTTCCTAACGGTACCTGGAATTAACCCCATGGGGGCTGGATCACAAATCGGCGCACCGGTTCGTGATCCTTTCCCGGAGCTGGCCGACATCTTGGATGTCGGCCGGCTTCCTAGAATGCCCCCTGAGGACTGGCGTCATCGTGCATATCACGCTGACGCCAGTCCTGGAGTTAACCCCTAACTGCCACCAATGGTGGAGATAGGGGGTTCCAATGAACCCCCTATCTCCCAATCCGTGGCAGTTAGGGTTAATGTTTGATATTGTTGGATCGGCCAGAGCATGGCCGTTCCAACAATACCAAACTTGACTATGAAAAAAGTTTTTTCAAAAAAATTAAAAAGAAAAATAAAAATAAAAAAATATTTAAAAAATTATAATAAAAAAAATAAACACGTTTTTTTTCTTTTTTTTGGTTCGTTAATGCAGCAATATTGTTCCCATTTCAATTATAATGTGAACAATGATGCTGCACTAATGATTTTTGTATGCGGTGCGTTTGTTAAAAATCGCGTAATTTTCCCCAAAAAAAAATGTAACGAGACCCTATCTCTAATTTTTTTAACAAGCGCACCCCATACAAAGTATAACCGCAATTGCTCGCATGTTAAAATGTGAAAAAAAAACACTTTACACATTGTAATTATTGAAAAATCATATTTTATTGCATTTTTTGTTATAATATACAGACAGGTCATGACGTATACATATAATAATGACATATTATGAATCTGCCGAGTCTGACGGAAAGAACGATATATAATATGTCTGGGTCATATACTAAAATAAGCCTTCAAAACACGTTTAAACATGATGAGCAAAATCTATAAAAATGAGCTCAGCACAGAGGCCTCAGCAGCGAAAGGGTTAAAAGTCCGATTTTTTTTTTTAAGTTTACTTATTTTTTCTGTAACAGCCCTTTTTATTATCATTCCCTGGATCTCATATGTAATTTTCAGACATTTTCGCTCAGTAGTTTCTTTGCAAACAGCGTTTCACTTTTCAATCATTCATGCAAACTGTTTTCCTAACTTATTCACTGCCCTCTGTCTGCGTCTCGACTTTCTCGGCTTTCTCCGGAGGCTTCGCTGTGTGTGATCGGCTCCTGCTCGGGTTTTTCGGCAGGTTAATCCAGATGTTTTTGAGGGTTTTCTGTGTGCATTCGCTGGGTTTTACGGTTAGTTTTCGTCGGGTTTGCCGGAGCTTTCCCTGCAATTTGGGGACCCTGTGGTGTTTGCTGAAAACACCGCAGGGTCACCGAAATGGGATCGGCAAAAGGAACCGAATTGAAGAGAACGAAAAGTCACCGAACGTGCGGTGACTTTTCGAATCTCTCTGAATAACCCTGTAAGTAAAAGTTCCCTCTCCTGTACTGGATATAAGCATTGCATTCCGAAATGTTTGCACCCTCCACATGCCAATGCAGTAGGATGTTCTATACAGAGAGGGACATTAATTAATGCAGGAGGATGTTCTATACATTATACAGAGAGGGGTATTAATGCAGAAGGATATTATATACATTATACAGAGAAAGGTATAAATTGAGGAGGATGTTCTATACAGAGAGGGGCATTAATTCATTTAGGAAGATGTTCTATACGTTATACAGAGAGGGGTAATATTTAGTGCAGGTGGATGTTGTATACATTATACAGAGAGGGGTATTAATTAATGCAGGAGGATGCTCTATACATTATACAGAGAGGAGCCTGATTTTTTTTAGCCCTTTAAATCCAGTGGCTGTGAGTGCTGAGATCGGCTGCTTGTTATATTATCTCTCAGTACAATGTATCAGGCTCAGCTGTTACAGTAACTTTACTGTAACAGCGCTCAGAGTTTCAGTAAAAAAGGAAATAATATTGTTATAACCTCTTCTATATAAAAATATTATTTACTAGTTTTACTGAAACTCTGAGCGCTGTGATGAGCAGCAGTCAGTTACTGTAACAGCTTTGCCTGACACATTGTGCTGAGAGTGAGAGATACTGTAACAAGCAACGATCTCAGCTCTCTGAGAGGAGCCACTACAATAGTAATTGTATCCACTGGTTTTCGGATGAATGAAATTAGTTTTCATACTAAAGAACTGAAAACGAATTTCTTTAGCAACTAAATAAATTGCATTTTAGGACTAATCCATTAGTTCAAAACAAAATTTTGTGCTGTGCACATGTCTAGCACCTTTACAGTATAATTAATGCAGCATATGAATCCTCACACTGCCGGGCAGCACCTTTACAGTATAAATAATGCAGCATTTAAATTAGGGATGTGCACCGATTTTTTTTTCGATTCGATTTTTCGAATTTTTAAACTTTTCGATTCTGCTCGTTTCGACTGCTTTCTGTTTCGATTCGGTTCGGCTCGATTCGTTTTTCGGGTACATTTATTTTTCGGAATATCGACCATTTTTCGTATTTTCGGGTCACTTTACTCGGTTTCTGTATCGACTTTTCGTTATTTCGGAAATTTTCGTTTTTCGGAATTGTACATGGTTTTCAATATATATCGACTATTTTTCGTATTTTCGTGTCACTTTGCTCGTTTTTTGGTTATCGCTTTACGCTATTTCGGAAATTTTCGTTTTTTTCGGAACATCTGTTCTCCTCGTTTCAAAGCTGTCTGTTGAGGTGGTTGGGTCAGAGTCTTTACAGACTTTTAAAAAACGACTGGATGACTTCCTGCAGACACAGAATATTAAGGGTTATAATATTTAATATGTGGGTAAAAGCTTCTTGATCCAAGGAGAAATCTGACTGCCATTCTGGGGTCAAGAAGGAATTTTTCCCAGTATGTTGCATATTGGCAAGCATTCAGACTGGGTTTTTTGCCTTCTTTTGGATCAACAGCAGAAGGTTATGTGGGAGAGGCTGAACCCGATGGACGCATGTCTTTTTTCAGCCTATATAACTATGTAACTATGTAACTATGTAACTCTATTGCCCCAGCAGTCCAGCACATGGATTTTCCCCAGCACATGGATTTGCCCCAGCTCATGGATTTGCCCTAGCTCATAGGATATTGCCCCAGCACCTGGATTTGCCCCAGCTCATGGATTTGCCCCAGCACATGGATTTGCCCCAGCACATGGATTTGCCCCAGCTCATAGGATATTGCCCCAGCACATTGATTTGCCCCAGCACATGGATTTGCCCCAGCTCATGGATTTGCCCCAGCACATGGAT
>RXON01000900.1:0-16161 GCA_009667805.1 Leptobrachium leishanense | reverse complement strand
CGGCGGCATCCAGGCTCAGGCGAGCCCCCGGCTTGGGCCTACAGGCCCAGCCGAGCCGGACTCGCCTAAGCCTAGAGGCCGGCCGAGCAGCTAGCGACAGCCGGAGGACGGTCACCGCTGGAGCTCAGGGCCGAAGTTGCCAAAACATACTCCCCTACATTGGCCCTGAGCTCCAGCGGTGACCGTCTCGGCCGAGCAGGCTGCTAGGCCGGCCTCCAGGCTCAGGCGAGCCCCGGCTTGGTTTGGGCCTACAGGCCCAGCCGAGCCGGGGACTCGCCTCAGCCTAGAGGCCGGCGAGCAGCCAGCGACAGCCGGAGGACGGTCACCGCTGGAGCTCAGGGCCGAAGTTGCCAAAACATACTCCCCTACATTGGCCCTGAGCTCCAGCGGTGACTTCCTCCGGCCGAGCAGGCTGCTAGGCCGCCTCCAGGCTCAGGCGAGCCCCCGGCTTGGTTTGGGCCTACAGGCCCAGCCGAGCCGGGGACTCGCCTAAGCCTAGAGGCCGGCCGAGCAGCCAGCGACAGCCGGAGGACGGTCACCGCTGGAGCTCAGGACCGAAGTTGCCAAAACATACTCCCCTACATTGGCCCTGAGCTCCAGCGGTGACTTCCTCCGGCCGAGCAGGCTGCTAGGCCGGCCTCCAGGCTCAGGCGAGCCCCGGCTTGGTTTGGGCCTACAGGCCCAGCCGAGCCGGGGACTCGCCTAAGCCTAGAGGCCGGCCGAGCAGCCAGCAACAGCCGGAGGACAGCCACCGCTGGAGCTCCGGGCCAATGTAGGAGGATGTTGCCTACACATACTCACCTACATCGGCCCTTAGCTCCTCCAGCGATGGCAGTCCCGCTTCCAGTGTCCTCTCTCCGTTGGTCGCCAGTATGACGTCACGAAAGCCTTTGGGTCAAAGGCTTTCGTGACGTTATACCGGCGACCAACGGAGAGAGGACACTGGAAGCGGGACTGCCATCGCTGGAGGGCCGATGTAGGTGAGTATGTGCTCTCCACACCCACCCTGCTTGCTCGGCCGGTATCCAAGCTTAGGCGAGCCCCCGGCTTGGCCTGGGCTTAGAGGCCCAGCCGAGCCGGGGACTCACCTAAGCATGGAGGCCGGCCGAATTGCCTGCTCGGGCGTCCTCCAGGCTCAGGCGAGTCCACGGCTCGGCTGGGCCTGGATGCCGGCCATACACACACACACTGTAAAAACCATATATGTGTGTGTATATATATCCACATGGGGTTACAGTGTGTGTGTGTATATATATATATATATATTATATATATAATATATATATATATATATATATTTGTGTATAATGTGATATATATATATATATATATATATATATATGGACTGCGCATGCGCGCAGCCCACGGGGTGCTGTGGCGGTTGGATGCGCGCGCAGCCGGGTGCGCGCGCGCCACCCGCCGCAGCACGCCCAAAGCGTCCTACGGAGGTTTGCTGCGCGCGCATCCAACCTCCGTTGGACGCTTTGGGCGTGCTGCGGCAGGTGCGCGCGCGCGCATCCAACCGCAACAGCCTGTTACGGAGGTTGCCACGCGCCTCCCGCCGCAGGACCACCAATGTTGGAAGGGCGCAAAAAGAGCCCAGAGCCCAGCACCGAGCCCAGCACCGAGCCCAGAGTCCATCACTGAGCCCAGCGCCTGAGCCCAGCGCCTGAGCGCAGAGCCCAGCGCCTGAGCCCAGCGCCTGAGCGCAGAGCCCAGCGCCTGAGCAGAGCCCAGCGCCTGAGCCCAGTACCTGAACACAGCCCAGCGCCGAGTGCAGAGCACAGAGCAGAGCGCCAAGCAGAGCACAATAGATGGCACAGAGCAGAGCACAACCCATTAAAGGCACAGAGCCGAGCACAATAAACGTCACAGAGCCGAGCACAATAAACGCCACAGAGCCGAGCACAATAAACGCCACAGAGCCGAGCACAATAAACGCCACAGAGCCGAGCACAATAAACGCCACAGAGCCGAGCACAATAAACGCCACAGAGCCAAGCACAATAAACGCCACAGAGCCGAGCACAATATACGGCACAAAGCACAGCACAATAAAGGCCACAGAGCCGAGCACAATAAACGCCAACAGAGCCGAGCACAATAAACGCCACAGAGCCGAGCACAATAAACGCCACAGAGCCGAGCACAATAAACGCCACGAGCCGAGCACAATAAACGCCACAGAGCCAAGCACAATAAAGGCCACAGAGCCAAGCACAATATACGGCACAAAGCACAGCACAATAAACGCCACAGAGCCAAGCACAATAAACGGCACAGAGCCAAGCACAATAAAGGCCACAGAGCCGAGCACAATATACGGCACAAAGCACAGCACAATAAACGGCGCCGAGCACAGAACCAAGCACAACACAATAAACGGCGCAGAGCACAATAAAAAGCAGAGCACAATATACGGCACGGAGCAGAGCACAGAGCCGAGCAAAACAGAATAAACGCCACAGAGCCAAGCACAATAAACGCCACAGAGCTGAGCACAGTACAATAGACGGCACAGAGCCGAGCACAATAAACGCAACAGAGCCAAGCACAATAAACGCCACAGAGTCAAGCACAATAAACGCCACAGAGCCAAGCACAGCACAATAGACGCCACAGAGCCAAGCACAATAAACGGCACAGAGCTGAGCACAGTACAATAGACGGCACAGAGCCGAGCACAATAAACGCCACAGAGCCGAGCACAATAAAGGCCACAGAGCCAAGCACAATATACGGCACAAAGCACAGCACAATAAACGCCACAGAGCCAAGCACAATAAACGCCACAGAGTCAAGCACAATAAACGCCACAGAGCCAAGCACAGCACAATAGACGCCACAGAGCCAAGCACAATAAACGGCACAGCGCCGAGCACAGCACAATATACGGCACAGAGCACAGCACAATAAACGGCACAGCCAATCACAGCACAATAAACGGCGCCGAGCACAGAACCAAGCACAACACAATAAACGGCGCAGAGCACAATAAAAAGCAGAGCACAATATACGGCACGGAGCAGAGCACAGAGCCGATGTGCAGAGCCCAGCACAGAGCCGAGCAAAACAGAATAAACGCCACAGAGCCGAGCACAGTACAATAGACGGCACAGAGCCGAGCACAGAGCCAAACACAGCACAATAATGGCACCGAACCAAGCACAACGCACCACACTTATCAATAGACTGCTCTCTGGGCAGGCTTTACACCTAGTATTTAATAAACAGTTAAATACGGGGATTTTTTAACATTGAAAAGTTTGAAAAATATGATGGAAAAAAAAGACTAGCATCTGCATTAATTAATAATTATAAAGTGGCCTGTATGTAATACATATTATATAGGGGCACAGGATCTGCATTAAGTATAAAGTGACCTGTATTACATATTATATAGGGGCACAGCATCTGCATTAAGTATAAAGTAACCAGTAACACATATTATATAGGGGCAGAGCATCTGCATTAATAATTATAAAGTGACCTGTAATACATATTATATAGGGGCACAGCATCTGCATTAATTATAAAGTGACCTGTAATACATATTATATAGGGGCACAGCATCTGCATTAATTATAAAGTGACCTGTAATACATATTATATAGGGGCACAGCATCTGCATTAAACAAAACAAAAGTTTTAGACTTTAAAAAAAACTGATTTTTCTAAAATGAGACTTTGTGTGAAGGAGTCATTATCAGACTGGAGGAGTTTAAAGGGAGTCCAGGAGAAATGGGATTATTTAAAGGAAGCATTATTGAAGGCCACAGGCAATTGCATTCGGCTTGTTAGCAAAAACAAAAAAGGGAAGAAACCACTGTGGTCTCTGCAGAAGTGGCCAAAATAGTGAAGAACAAAAAGACAGCATTCAATAATTATAAAAAACTCTGAGTGAAGAAGATAGGCAAACCTATAAGATTAGGCAGAAAGAGGCAAAGCAATTTATAAGAGCTTCCGAAGCACACGCAGAAGAGAAAATAGCTCAGTCAGTAAAAAAGGGGGACAAAACATTTTTTAGATACATAAACGAGAAAAGAAAAGTAAAACAAGGATTAGTTAGAGTAAAAACAAAGGAAGGAAGGTATGTAGAAGAAGATAAAAGTCTCGCTGACTGACTCAATGAAAATTTTTGTTCAGTCTTTGCAGAAGAAAAGGAAGGAAAGGGACCTCAGTTAGGAGGAAACACTAACGAGACAATTACATATCAGTTTACAGAGGAGGAGGTTCTACAGCAGCTGTCTAAAGTAAAGACAAATAAGTCTTGGGGCCTGATGGGATCCACCCTAAATTATTGAAAGAGCTCAGTGATGTAATAGCAAATCCGTTAACAGATTTATTTAACCAATCCTTGCTAACGGGAGTCGTCCCAGAAGACTGGAAATCAGCAAATGTTGTGCACCTTCACAAGAAAGGTAGTAGGGAGGAATCTGGGAACTATAGGCCAGTTAGTCTTACGTCAGTATTGGGGAAATTAATGGAAACCATGTTAAAGGAAAGGATTGTTGAACATCTAAAAACACATAGATTACAGGATCAGAAACAACATGGGTTTACCTCAGGGAGATCATGCCAAACTAATCTTATTGATTTTTTTTATTGGGTAATAAAAATAATAGACACAGGTGGTGCAGTAGACATTGCTTATTTAGATTTCAGTAAGGCTTTTGATACTGTTCCGCATAGAAGGCTTATCAATAAATTGCAATCTTTGAGCTTGGATTCCAATATTGTTGAATGGATTAGGCAGTGGCTGAGTGACATGCAACAGAGGGTTGTGGTAAATGGAGTTTATTCGGCGCAAGGTCTTGTTACCAGTGGGGTACCTCAGGGGTCAGTACTTGGACCCATTCTCTTTAATATTTTTATTAGTGATATTGCAGAAGGTATTAATGGTAAAGTATGTCTTTTTGCTGATGACACAAAGATTTGCAACAGGGTTGACGTTCCTGGAGGGATCAGCCAAATGACAAATGATTTAGGTAAACTAAAAAACTGGTGGGAGCTGTGGCAATTGAGTTTTAATGTGGATAAGTGCAAGATAATGCACCCACTGGTGTATCTTGGCCTAGGCCAACAAGGTCCAGGCCTAGGGCGGCACTTTCCAGGGGGCGGCGGCCCGCTGGGTGGCCCCACCCCTAACAAAAAAAAATAAAAATTTTTTTTTTTTTTTTTACTTTTGCAAACTATTTTACCAGGAAGGAAACATTGAGATGTCACTAATTTTCAAGTATGTCCTGGGTAGGCAAGGCCTAGGCTTTCACTTTCCAGGGGGCAACAAAAAACCTCACCACTAATTGGGTTACTCACAGAGCACCGAAATGACGCCAACATTTTGGTGTTCTGTAGTTCCCTGCACTTCGGGGAATAAAATTTCCCAGCCCTGCAGTGAATTCACCATTCACCGCAGGGTACCCAAAGTGCATGGAGTCGGCCGCTGTATGCTGCCACCGCAAACCCATGGCCTGCTGTTTTCAAAAGAACTACTGAACGAAAATGTCTGGAATTTACATATAAGATCCTATGATTGATAATAAAAAGTTCTGTACAGAAAAAAGGAGAACCGCTATTAAAAAAAAGGGGGGGAATTTAGCCCAAAAAATTCTGAAAAATCACTAAAAGGTACAAAAAAAAATCAATAAATAAATAAAGACTTTTTAGTGCAGATTAAAATAATAAATGGTTTATTAGATATTGCATAAAAAAATGGGAATATTTTTAACATTGAAACCTATGGGGTTCGCCTGAATAAACCTGCTGATTGAAACCACTGAACATCAGGGCATTTCACTGACATTTCTCTGCTGTTTGGTGTTCTCTGAATAGATTAACCATTACTTCTCTATGGGGATTTGCACTGCCTTCAAACAGCACCGTACTTGCTGGCAGTTCGCCAAACTTGTGTGTGAGCATATCACCAGAGCAGTGGTGTACTTAGAGGAGTGGCGGAGGCGGGCCGCCCCAGGTACCAGTGATTATTGGGTGTCATTAGGGGTACTAGGAGGTGCCACTGTCACTGTGTGTCAGCTTTGAGCTGTGTTCTCAAACAACGAGCAGCGGAGCATGGCGTTTGCATACGGAATAAAATCGAATAGAATAAAAATCCCCCTCTCCTCCCTCCATAGCTCCTCCCCTGCCCCGCAGCAGCTCTAGGAGAGGGGAGGGGGATGTTATTTGTGTCCAGAGAGAGAAGATGACAGTAAACGGCAGGTAAAGGGGGGGGGGGTTTCAGCAGAATATGAAGCCCTGTCTGCTTACTGCTGTTTAAAGTGGACCTTTCCTTAACCAGCACTGCAGTGATAGAAATTTGTCATTGAGCTGCCTGGCTCCTGGTGAGGCTGCTTGCGTGCAGGTCACACTCGGTCCGGCCAGTCAGGTGGTACTGAGTCTCAGTACCACCTGACTGGCTGAACCACGTGACACGCATGCACGCAGCTGCCCGCCCTTTCGTTAACATGGACTGTCACTCTATTCTGGACTGAACACCCATCGGGAAGGGAATCAAAGCCACGGTGCACCCTCTGGCAGTGGCACCCCACTGCTGACAAGATGGCTCCACGCACAGGCACAGCCGTGATCCTAACGTGGCCTGGAGGGACCTCCTGCTGAGTCTGTACACAGTACCTGCTGACTCTGCACACAGCCCTACCGCGGACAGAGGCCGGTAAATAATAGAATAAATCATTGCTGTGTGCTCATATACACTCGGTTTGCTGGGAGTTTTATTGCAGTGGATTCTGATGCACTCATACACACCACACATTGCACTGCTGGGAGTTTTATTACAGTGGATTCTGATGCACTCATACACACCGCACATTGCATTGCTGGGAGTTTTATTGCTGTGGATTCTGATACGCTGACACACAACACACATTGCATTGCTGGGAGTTTTATTGCAGTGGATTCTGATGAAATCATACACACCGCACATTGCATTGCTGGGAGTTTTATTGCTGTGGATTCTGATACGCTGACACACACCACACATTGCATTGCTGGGAGTTTTATTGCAGTGGATTCTGATGCACTCATACACACCGCACATTGCATTGCTGGGAGTTTTATTGCTGTGAATTCTGATGCACTCATACACACCGCACATTGCATTGCTGGGAGTTTTATTGCTGTGGATTCTGTGATACACACTGCATATTACTGTGAGTTTTATTGCCCTGGAGCTCTGGGATACGCTCATACACACTGCACATTACTGTGAGTTTTATTGCTGTGCAGTTCTGTGATATGCTCATACACACTGCACATTTCTGTGGGTTTTATTGCTTTGCAGCTCTGATATGCTCATACGCAGTGCCCATTTCTGTGGGTTTTATTGCTATGCAGCTCTGTGATACGCTCATATGCAGTGCACGTTTCTGTGGATTTTATTGTTCCACCAATTAGAGCGGCTGTGATCCCGTTTACTTGACATGCGTGGCTGTTCTTTGTAAAAATACTTGAATTTAAACATTTCATAATTTTCTTTATCTCAATAGATACATTTGAAATGGTATACAAAAATATACAAGTAGGCACTTGGTATCCACTTTTAATATAAAGAGAGGAAAAGGCGGAGCTCTAAGAGGAAAAGGTGGAGCTTAAAGAGGAAGGGTGGGGATTAACCAGGAAGAGGTGTGCCCTTGACAGGAAGGGGTGCGTCAAATTTAAATTAGGGGTGCACGAGTTTAGTCAGGCCTAGGGCAGCACAAAACCTAAATACACCACTGAATGCACCTGGGACGTAAAAACCCAAGGGCTGAATATAGAATATTTGATACATCTGAGGGTTGGGATTTAGGGGTTATTATTGCAGAGGATCTAAGGGTAAGTAGTCAATGTAATAGAGCAGCAGGAAATGCTGGCAGAATGCTTGGAAATGCTGGCAGAATGCTTGGTTGTGTAGGGAGAGGTATTTAGCAGTAGGTAAAGGGAAGTGCTCATGCCACTGTACAGAGCACTGGTGAGACCTCACTTGGAGTACTGTGTGCAGTACTGGAGACTGTATCTCCAGAAGGATATAGACATCTTAGAGAGAGTTCAGAGAAGGGCTACTAAAATGGTGTACGGCTTGAAGGAGAAAAGTTACCAGGAAAGGCTTAATGATCTTAACATGTACAGCTTGGAAAAAAGACGAGACAGAGGAGATATGATAGAAACATTTAAATACGTAAAGGGAATCCACAAGGTAGAGGAAGGGAGTATATTTAAAAGGAAACAAAGTAGCAAAACAAGAGGACATAGTCTTAGATTAGAGGGGCAAAGGTTTAAAAGTAACATCAGGAAGCATTATTTTACTGAGAGGGTGGTGGATACATGGAACAGTCTTCCAGTAGAAGTGGTAGAGGCCAAAACAGTAATTGAATTTAAGCAAGCATGGGATAGGCATAAGGCTATCCTAAACAAAAGATAAATCCAGGTAAAGTATCCATTTTTCTATGTTTCTATGTTTCTAATTATAAAGTGACCTGTAATACATATTATATAGGGGCACAGCATCTGCATTAATTATAAAGTGACCAGTAATACAAATTACATAGGGGCACAGCATCTAAATTATAAAGTGACCTGTAATACATATTATATAGGGGCACAGCATCTAAATTATAAAGTGACCTGTAATACATATTATATAGTGGCACAACATCTGCATTAATTATAAAGTGACCAGTAATACATATTTTATAGGGGCACAGCATCTGCATTAATTATAAAGTGACCTGTATTACATATTATATAGGGGCAGAGCATCTGCATTAATTATAAAGTGACCTGTAATACATATTATATAGGGGCACAACATCTGCATTAATTATAAAGAGACCTGTAATACATATTATTAGGGATGCACCGATACCACTTTTTTAAGACCGAGTACGAGTACCGATACTTTTTAAAAGTACTCACCGATACCGAGTACCGATACTTTTATTTAATGTCATGTGACGCTTTCCAATAGGAACAGACCTCATAAAAATTTATATGAGATTGACCGCAGCTCACATGGATTTGCCCCAGCTCACATGGGTTTGCCCCCAGGTCACATGGGTTTGCCCCCAGGTCACATGGATTTGCCCCCAGCTCACATGGATTTGCCCCCAGCTCTCATGGATTGGCCCCCAGCTCTCATGGATTTGCCCCCAGGTCTCATGGATTTGCCCCCAGGTCTCATGGATTTGCCCCCAGGTCTCATGGATTTACCCCCAGGTCTCATGGATTTGCCCCCAGGTCTCATGGATTTGCCCCCAGGTCTCATGGATTTGCCCCCAGTCTCATGGATTGGCCCCAGCTCTCATGGATTTGCCCCAGGTCTCATGGATTTGCCCCCAGGTCACATGGATTTGCCCCCAGGTCACATGGATTTGCCCCCAGCTCTCATGGATTGGCCCCAGCTCTCATGGATTGGCCCCCAGCTCTCATGGATTTGCCCCAGGTCTCATGGATTTGCCCCCAGGTCTCATGGATTTGCCCCAGGTCTCATGGATTTACCCCCAGGTCTCATGGATTTGCCCCAGGTCTCATGGATTTGCCCCCAGCTCTCATGGATTGGCCCCCAGCTCTCATGGATTTGCCCCCAGGTCTCATGGATTTACCCCCAGGTCTCATGGATTTGCCCCCAGGTCTCATGGATTGGCCCCCAGCTATCATGGATTGGCCCCAGCTCTCATGGATTTACCCCCAGGTCTCATGGATTTGCCCCCAGGTCTTGGATTTGCCCCGCAGCTCTCATGGATTTGCCCCGCAGCTCTCATGGATTTGCCCCGCAGCTCTCATGGATTTGCCCCCAGGTCTCATGGATTGCCCCAGGTCACATGGATTTGCCCCAGGTCACATGGATTTGCCCCAGCTCTCATGGATTGGCCCCAGCTCTCATGGATTGGCCCCAGCTCTCATGGATTTGCCCCCAGGTCTCATGGATTTGCCCCAGGTCTCATGGATTTGCCCCCAGGTCTCATGGATTTACCCCCAGGTCTCATGGATTTGCCCCAGCTCTCATGGATTGGCCCCCAGCTTCATGGATTTGCCCCCAGGTCTCATGGATTTACCCCCAGGTCTCATGGATTTGCCCCCAGGTCTCATGGATTGGCCCCCAGCTCTCATGGATTGGCCCCCAGCTCTCATGGATTTACCCCCAGGTCTCATAGATTTGCCCCGCAGCTCTCATGGATTTGCCCCGCAGCTCTCATGGATTTGCCCCGCAGCTCTCATGGATTTGCCGCAGCTCTCATGGATTGGCCCCCGCTCGAACGCTGGGGAAGCTGGCCGTGTGCATGTAAAGCACGCGGCCAGCGTTCCCCTTCGGCGCGCCAAATACTCACCCTTCCTGAAGTTCCGGTCTCTGGGCAGTGATGCGGTCACGTGGCCGCCGGGCGCATCTGTGACGCTGCCTCCAGCCGAGAGGCCGCGTCACAGGAGCGCCCGGCGGCCACGTGACCGCATCACTGCCCAGAGACGGAACTTCAGGAAGGGTGAGTATTTGGCGCGCCGAAGGGGAACGCTGGCCGCGTGCTTTTCATGCACGCGGCCAGCTTCCCCAGCCCCGCGGATACCGGCAAGCCGGCCAGCGCCGGCTTCCGGTATCGGCGGGATGTATCGGGCCGTTTGCACGAGTAAGGCTAGGGTCAGAGTGGGGCAGTCGGAACGCGCGTGCAGGCGCACTAAATCACGGCGGCAGTAGCAGCACATAACGGCCAATGACGGCCAATATACGCAGTACGTGCGTACGAAAGTGCGCCGACACCACGCAACCGCAAATGAACGCATTTTTATCAGAACGTGAAACCGCTGCTACTGACGTACAAAGTGCGCTGCGGCCGCATAGCAGCGTGTGTGCGTGATTAGGAGACGTCAGACGCTGCTAGTGTGCGGCCAAACATAACGTTCAAACAGCCGGATTTCCCTAGACTTCTTTTTACCCCACCGTCATGAAATACGTCCAGAATTGCGCATCCTCTGACCACTTAAGCGTATTCCGTGAAAAAATGCGTGCGCACGCATCGACGTACATTTTGACGGTGGCTGCAGAAAATGCGCTCATCTGTCCCTAGCCTAACAAGTACTCGTGCAAACGGCAATATCGGCCCCGATACCGATACTAGTATCGGTATCCGTGCATCCCTACATATTATATAGGGACACAGCATCTGCACTAATTATAAAGTGACCTGTATTACATATTATATAGGGGCACAACATCTGCATTAATTATAAAGTGACCTGTAATACATATTATATAGTGGTACAGCATCTGCATTAATTAATAATTATAAAGTGACCTGTAATATATATTATATAGGGGCACAGCATCTGCATTAATTATAAAGTGACCTGTAATATATATTATATAGGGGCAGAGCATCTGCATTAATTAATAATTATAAAGTGATCTGTAATATATATTATATAGGGGCACAGCATCTGCATTAATTATAAAGTGACCTGTAATAATATTTATATAGGGGCAGAGCATCTGCATTAATTATAAAGTGACCTGTAATATATATTATATATGGGGCAGAGGCATCTGCATTAATTATAAAGTGACCTGTAATATATATTATATAGGGGCACAGCATCTGCATTAATTAATAATTATAAAGTGACCTGTATTACATATTATATAGTGGTACAGCATCTGCATTAATTATAAAGTGACCTGTAATACATATTATATAGTGGTACAGCATCTGCATTAATTAATAATTATAAAGTGCCCTGTAATATATATTATATAGGGGCACAGCATCTGCATTAATTATAAAGTGACCTGTAATACATATTATATAGGGGCACAGCATCTGCATTAATTAATAATTATAAAGTGCCCTGTAATATTATTTATATAGGGGCACAGCCATCTGCATTAATTATAAAGTGACCTGTAATAACATATTATATAGGGCACAGCATCTGCATTAATTATAAAGAGACCTGTAATACATATTATATAGGGGCACAGCATCTGCATTAATTATAAAGAGACCTGTAATACATATTATATAGGGGCACAGCATCTGCACTAATTATAAAGTGACCTGTAATATATATTATATAGGGGCAGAGCATCTGCATTAATTATAAAGTGACCTGTAATACATATTATATAGGGGCACATCATCTGCATTAATTATAAAGTGATCTGTAATATATATTATATAGGGGCACAGCATCTGCATTCATTATAAAGTGACCTGTAATATATATTATATAGGGGCACAGCATCTGCATTAATTAATAATTATAAAGTGATCTGTAATACACAATATGTTTCAGGATACAGTTTAAAATACTGACGCTCACGTTCAAATCGTTCAATAGCTCGATCCCCCTTTACAGGTCTTCATTACTCCGCAAGCACGTCCCGTCTAGACAACTCCCATCGGCGGGTGACCTCCACCTGTCTTCTGTCTACACCTGCGCTGCCAACTCTCACCTCCAAGACTTCTCAAGGGCAGCTCCGGTCATGTGGAATGACTTACCTCGTCCTATCAAACTCTCCCCTAATGTTCAGGCCTTCAAGAAATCCCTCAATACCCAATGTAATGTGGGGGGGGGGTCCTGTGCCCATGTGCAGAATACTCCCCTCGCCGTCAGTATCCTGCAGGAGTGCTGATTCTGGCCCAAAACACAGTGAAACACAAAAGATCCTTGCACGTTGAAAACCAAACTCAGACTGACTTTATTTTCACTTTACAATAGGAAAAAAACACACAAACAGGGTGAAGGTACAGAAACAAAGGAAATACGCCCAGCACTGAAACAATGGGTTAAAAGTGGCACAGCGATCCGGTTCAAGCTCGTTGCTGAGGGAAGGGGGAATCCATTAACACAAATACACAAAGGAAAAGAACAGCACAGCATATACAGTTACAGTTCAGGAGAGTCCACGATCAATACACAAGCGAATATTAATCTAACACAGACATCAGGGAATAGGGCACAGAAAACAACCACCCTGCATCTAAAATTGTAGATACAGGGTGACTTTAACAAAGGAAAGGGCAGGAAACAATAAGAACTTCAGGCCTGTACCTCTCAAATACATTTCTAGGCCCATGTACCTCAAGTCCAAAGTGACACAAGTCACACCCATCTCTTCAGATTAGCATACCACATCACTGATGCAACTCATCCCCCTGCTCACACATGATTGAGCCGCTTCCAGGGCCCCACCATTCCCAAACCGCTGGCACTAATGATCCTGACATCCAGTAAAATTCCCCTTGTCTTCCTCAACCCCAATCCCTCTAGACCAGTGGTTCTCAAACCTGTCCTCGTGACCCCCAACCAGGCCGGATTTTGCAGATAGCTGAAGCGCAGCACAGGTGATATGATTTGCTGCTCAGTGAATGCAAGATTCAGTCTGCAATTCTCCAAGGTGATCTGCAAAATATGGCCTGGTTGGGGGTCCCGAGGACAGGTTTGAGAACCACTGCTCTAGACTGTAAGCTCCTATGAGCAGAGCCCTCCACACCTCTTGTTTCCATCCTATGTCCGTTTATCTGTATCTCGTTCCCTTTGGTTATTGTAAAGCGCCGCTTTAAAAAATAATAATAATTGCAGGAAGCATCTTCAGAGACCAGGTCCAAGAAGTCTGACAATCTCGCAGCTGGACAGCATCACCAGGGCCCCCTGAATGACACATTCACATTTTGCATCAAGATTCCACGCATTCCCTTAAGTATTTGTCTTCACCAAGAGTCTAAAAATGCTGCTTCCAAGAAACAGTCCTTTTTCGACCAAGCGGTCAGACATCATGAAGCTGAACTCTCCGTCAAGCCACGTAAGACATGTTTCATCCAATCGCAATGCACATATTTTGCGAGTGATGCATTACATAGTTACATTGTAACATAAGCTGAAAAAAATCGAATGTCCATCAAGGTCACCCCTCCTCACATTCCTATGGTTGCTATTGATCCAAATGCAAAAAGTGAAGGTGATTGGATTTCCCCCTGGACCCACAAGCCATGTGTTATAAGGTTAATTTGTCTATCCGTTTATATCATATATTACACCTTTTATAAAGGTATTGATTCTACTGGAGAAAGCTACAGCTTTACAAAGAGAGGTCCAGGTTTTTCCCATCCATTCTGTACACAAACCTTTCCTTTCTGGTTGTCAAATCTCCCTTCCACCAGACTCAGTGGACGACCTGCTGTCCTTTGTAAAGTCCTATTAAAGGAGCAGGTCACCAGACTGTTCCCTTTGTGTATTTGTACAATGGAATGTTTCTCCTCTCAGACTCCTGTTTTCGAGGTTAAACACTTTCAGCTTCTTCAGTCTCTCTGTAAAGTAAAATTCCCCGTTGTTACGGATCCTGGTACCCCAGGCGCCCCTTTCCGCTGAACCCAGGAGGTATTCGTACCCCCCACAGAATAGCCGACACTTACAGGGTTATTCAGAGAGAGGTGAAACTCTGGAGAACATTTGGAGAAGTGAAAATTCTAGGTCAAAATAGCCGATTTGGAAAGTGAGATAAATGGGAGAATTTTTCTGGTTTGGCTATTTTAACCTAGAATTTTCACTTCTCCAGTCATTCTCCTGAGTTTCACCTTTCTCTCAATAGACCTGATTGAACACCAACCGCAGAATGCCTTTATTCAGAGGTTTTCAGTTAGACCAGGAGTCAGCAACCTTGGCTCCCTGATGTTTTGGGAACTACATTTCCCATGTGGCTCAGTCAGCCTAATGGGTGACTGAGCATCAGGGGAGATGTAGTTCCCAAAACATCAGGGAGCCAAGGTTGCTGACCCCTGAATTAGACATTCAAAAGTAAAAAAACACACCCCTGCGTTTCTCTACACCAGATCCTTGCAAAGCCTCCCCCTCCCCAAACACACACCCTGGTCTCCCAACATAGGAAACTCATAAAGAGTTCTGGTTCAAGTCAGATCTGGGGGAGGTGGTGGAAACAGGAAAAATGGTAACAGATTACACATGGGGAAAAAACACAGTATCTCTCACACAACGCAACAGGGTAATGAAATGTCAGAAATTTAAACGCAAATAAACATTGAAGCGGCCGTTCCGTCACACCCGTTCCCATTATTGGCTTTATAGCCGCCTCGGCATTTTCTCCATAAAATCTTCTTAAAATACAGGACCCCAGACGGGGTGTGACCCTGCGCACTGTGATTCAGGAAGGTCTAGGTTTCGTTGCTTCAGTCATTGGTGCGCCCATGCTTTTATGGGTGGTTTCCTCATGCCTGGCATGTGTCTCGTTTACGTATGATCACAGATCATGGGGAGGCACCTGTCGAGAACATACAGAAAGAGGTAACAGCTGGAACAGAATCCGCATCCAAGATCATGGCCCAGGCAGTAGACAATACAGCGGCTGAAGAACTGGATGAATCAGCAATTCAAGAGAATCTGAAACGCATTCTTGGAATCGGTGAAGAATTCACGGTAAGTGGAAAACAGAGGGCGGATAGTTTTGTTATATTGTCTATGTGTATTAAGACTATAAAGCGTTATATTTTCTGCATCAATAGGCCCGAAATGAGAATCTAAGACAAAACACAGACGAGGTCACAATAAACACCGACATCACCAAAAGAACAAGCAGCATACACGAAGACCAGTAACTGTAGAGGTTGTTGGACCTTATAAGGAAAGTCTTCTTCATCAAGCTCTTCCAGCACTTCTTCATCAAGATCCTCCAGTTCATTCATTATCATCATCATCATCAAACTCCTCCAGTTCTTCCTCGTCATCAAGCTCCTCCAAATCTTCATCTTCCTCGGTTTCTGGTGACAGATCCAGGCGCAGACAAAGTCATCAGAAGTGCCCAAGCGAAGAACGCCGTAACAGAGGACGCAGCAGTAGCAGTCACAGCAGCAGCTGTTGTCATGTTTAAATGTTGTGTGTTAACTTGCTGTTGATCTATACTGAGCATGTGTGCAGGGGGCGGAGTTTCTCATGTGGTGAGAGGGGAAAGTAAAATGGCGGCACTCTGGAAAGAAACTCAATAAAGAAAATTTATTTCCAAGGGGTTTGTTGCAGGTTTCTTTCATTTGTGTTAACAATTGTTATTATTATTATACTTTATTTATAAAGCGCCATCATATGCCGCAGCGCTGAACAATGGGTATGATATAGACAGGGTTACAACACATTGAAGAACAATTTATAAACTGGTACATGAGGAAACGA
>RXON01000899.1:0-26114 GCA_009667805.1 Leptobrachium leishanense | reverse complement strand
TAATTTACAACGTGTAAAGTGTTTTTTTTTCACATTTTAACATGCGAGCAATTGCGGTTATATTTTGTATGAGGTGCGCTTGTTAAAAAAATTAGAAAAGGAGGTCTCGTTACATTTTTTTTGGGGAAAATTATGCGATTTTTAACAAACGCACCGCATGCAAAAATCGTTAGTGCAGCATCATTGTTCACATTATAATTGAAATGGGAACAATATTGCTGCATTAACAAACCAAAAAAATAAATAACTTATTTAAAAAAAAATAAAAAAAGATTTATTTTTAATTTTAATTTTTAAAAAAAAACTTTTTTCACAGTCGTGTTTGGTATCGTTGGAACGGCCATGCTCTGGCCGATCCAACAGTACAAAACTTTAACCCCTAGCTGCCACAGATCAGGGATCATTGGAACCCCCTATCTCCACCATTGGTGGCAGCTAGGGGTTAACTCCAGGACTGGCGTCATAGTGCTATGCACGATGACGCCAGTCCTCAGGGGGAGTTCCCGGAGGCTTGGCCCGACATCCAAGATGTCGGCCAGCTCCGGAAAGGATCACGAACCGGCACTTTTCAGTGCCGATTCATGATCCGGCTCCCCAGGGGTTAATGACAGCCACTGTTTGGAAGGGCAGGTTGTGCCCTTCCAAGCGGTGCCTGTATTAACTCCCTGTTCCCCTGCGATCGGGAGGGAGAGAGGTCCGAAGGACCCCCCCCCCTCCCTTTCAGGCGCCTCCTCCGCACATGCGGGGGGGCGCCTGAATTAGATGTCATCGTGCCGCCGCAATGACATCTAATTGCTCCGCCGGGGTCCCGAGTGCTGGGCTGACATCCAAGATGTCAGCCCGCACCGGGGGGGCGCAGCAATCCACCGGAATCCGGCGGATTGCCGCCACCTGTGCATGGACGCGCTCATCGTGTCCATAGCACAGGAGAACCACTTGGCTGGACGCGCTGAGCGCGTCCATAGCAGCCAAGTGGTTAACCATGGTTTATGATGACAGCTTGAAAAATGGATATAACCATTACCATCGGTAGGTTTAAAAAAACATTTCGACTATCTCCCCCTTCTATAAAAAAAGTTATTGAAATCTGAAAAGTTGGTTAGCCCCGAGTGCAACATTTACACAAAAAGAAAAGAAAAGAAGATAAAGGTTTCTTTAAGTGTGCTAAATGTAAAGGGTGCAGATTTTTGAAGAAAAGGAAATTGGAACATTTACAAGCAGGAGCACAGGAGAAAGATTCAAGATCAATACACATATTAGCTGCAATTCGACACATGTAGTATATTTGTTACAATGTCCCTGTGGGATTCAGTATGTTGGTCAGACAACAAGAAAATTAAAAGAAAGAATTTTAGAACATATGGGAAACATTAGAAGAGGCGTTCAGAAACATTCAGTACACGTACATTGCAACAGTTGCCATAGTTATCGAGTATCTGAATTCTCATGGTCTGGTATAGACCAGATAGAGAAACCATGGCGGGGAGGAAATAGGGAAAAAGACCGGTTAAAAAAAGAAATGTTTTGGGTGTTTAAATTAAAGACCATGAGCCCTAAGGGTTTAAATGAAGAGTTTGATATTAAATGTTTTCTATAGATTGTAACATAAAAATTCTGTCTCAGGAAATCAAGAAAAGATTCTACAATCAAATAGCCAATGGTAAAGAATTTACATTTAAACATCAAATGGTTCTTGAAACTGTGAAAGTGAAACTGAAAGTATGGAGGGACGGCCATGGCAGCGGAGAGGAGTGAAGGAAGGATGGATCGCGGTGGGTCGACTGGAATAGGACTATAAGTTTGGATGGAGGTTCACATACGGAATGATGGTTCGAGTATGGAAGATTTTGAGACAAGTGGTGTTGCTACGCTTTGGAACTCTGCAATTTAGAATAAGAGACATCAGAAGTGCGGGACATTTAGATGGAATGAGACCGAAATAATATAACGGATGAAAATGAAAGTGCGCAACTTTTTGGAGTATATGGAGGTGTGGTAGCATCAGAATGGAAGCGTAAGTGACGTATCGGAGGAACTATCCTAGCCATATATGGAGAACGCGCGAGACTGAATCGACCAATAAGGGGACTAGGTAGACTATTAAAGAACGAGAAGAGGGAAGGGAAGTTATTTATTATTTTATGCTTTTTACTTTTGATTTATCGCCCTTGAAAAAGTCTTAGGATGAAACGCGTTGGGCATTTTATAATTATTATATAAATTTTATTCATTTATTTACCTTGCCGATCTGATCATTCGAAAATCCATTGATAAGGCTTGGAGACATCTGATTTACATCTTTTAACTGGGCCCATCCTACCCAGACATAATAAGGATCCAAAGCTCCTCAACTATTCATCTGTGGCTAAATCTGAGGACCCGCAGGAATGCAATCTACGTAAAGACTGGGGCCTTGAGAGCTAGGGAAGTCCTCCTCTTCCTCCCGCTGCTCTGCCTCTAGTGCCACATCTATAAATTCCCCGCAGAGTGCACTCCAGCAGGAATACTAAAGGAATTGTGTCACTGATGCATGCACTGTCCCTGCTCACCATCCTCGTTGCCTTCTCAAATGGTGACACTACAGTGCATGCATCCTTGATCATCAGCGACTGCGTGGGGGGAAACAAGTTGACCTGAACCTGTCCTTGTGCCATACTCACACAGGTACTCATTGATGGCACTCTGCTTCTTGTGCAGATGCTGCAGCATTGCCAATGTCGAGTTCCTTGTGTTGGGCATGTCACAAATCAGACGGTTTTTGGGAAGGTGGAATTCTCTTTGAATTTCTGCCAAGTGTGCACTTGCCTGGAATGACCGTCTGAAGTGGCTGCAGACTGTTCTGGTCTTGCTGAGAAGCTCTGCCAGCCCTGGGTACCTTGTTAGGAAACGCTGTACCAACAGATTTATGACGTGTGCTAGGCATGGTATATGCGCCAACTTACCCAGGCGTAGGGCGGAGAGAAGGTTGCTGCCATTATCACAGACGACCATTCCCAGCTGAAGCTGGCGTGGTGTTAACCATGTCTGCGCCTGCCCCTGCAGAGCTTACAGAATTTCTGGCCCGGTGTGGCTCCTGTCCCTAAGCAAATCAGCTCAAGCACAGTATGGCATCTTTTTGCTTGAGCCATTGCGTAGCCCCTGCCACTTCGCCGGAGACCGAGAAAGAGGAGGAAGAGGTGGTGGAGCAGACAGACGTCATATAAGCAGCTTTCTGGAGGCATGGTGGATGAGCAAGCTCCAGCACAGAGCCCCATCCTGGATCCCTCCCAGCTGCCACAGAGTTACCCAGTGTGCCGTGAAGGAAATATAATGGCCCTGTCCATGCTTGCTGGACCACGTGTCTAAAGGAATGTGCACCTTGCTGCTGACTGCCTTTTCTAAGGCTCCATAACATTGTCTTCCACGTGCTGGTATAGTGCTGGAATGGCCTTCGGTGAAAAGAACTGGTGTTTTGGAACCTGTCACTGTGGTACAGCACATTTGGCAAATTCACGAAAGGAGGTAGAGTCCACCAGCTGGAAAGGCAGCAGCTGTATTGTGAGTATTTTTGCCAAGCTGGCATTTAGACGCTGTGCAAGGGGATGGTTAGGACTATATTTTTCTTACGCTGCAGCAGCTGGGGCAACGAAATCTGACTGCGTAAATCTGCAGCTGATGGTATGCCAATGGGATGCATGGCAGGTGGTCATATGTTGCATCAAGCACGTGGTACCCAAGCGTCTGATGTTTTTCCCATGCTTGATCCCCTTCAGATATAGCTTACAAATAGCAACTCTGCAGTCTGCTGCACATGTGAAGAAGAACTCCCAGACAGCAGAGTTCCTGTGTGTGTGCTTTGAGACAACAGCGCTCTGCACCGGAGCAGCTCTGACTTCTGATGCCTTGGACTGGCTACAGTTGCTTATAGATGACGTTGTGCCTCATTTTTGTTGTGCCTCCTCCTCACTTGACTCCTCTGTTCGATCAGGCACCCAGGTGGAGTCAGTGACCTCATCATCGTCATCACCCACTATCTCCTCATCACTGGAGCCAACCTGGCAGTATGCTGCAGCTGCTGGGGGAACATGAGTTCCAGTTCCCCCAGTTCTCCCTTCCTCAACCTCAGAGTCAACATCAGAGCACTGGAATTGCTGCGCATCCTCAAGCAGCATGTCACTGTCATTGTAGTCAAACAATTCAGTGTATAACTCCTCTGTGTATAATGGTGAGGCTATGGCAGGAGTGGCTGTGGACATGGAGGCTGAATTAGATGCTTTGGCAGCTGATGTGGACTGGAAACCACTGCAAGCCTGGCTGGCAGAGGACTCGGAGGATGAGAATGGCCTGGTTAGCCAATCCACCAAATCCTCTGTATGTTGATGCTGCATACCAGTTAGAAAGGACAAGTGTGCCCTGCAGAGGATGCACCATGTCCACGACGACCAGGGGCACAGCCTTCTGACACAGAGGCTGCTTGCCCTCTTATTTGTGTATGGGAGCATCTGCCTGTCCTTTTTGGTCTTCCGGACATGGTGAGTGATGTATAGATTAAAGATATACAGAACTCTGATTCAACTCTGGTATATAGATTTGAGATATACAGAACTCTGATTCAACTCTGGTATATAGATTGGAGATATGCAGAACTCTGATTCAACTGTGTTATCTAGATTAAAGATATTCAGAACTCTGCTATAAGTCAGCAATTTCACTGATATTTTCCCTGCAAGGCTGCCAATACCCTCTACTCTCTCTCTGATTCACTTCCTCTCCTGCAGGCTGCAACACCCTGATAGTTGGCAACAAGACCCAGATTCAACTCTGAATAGATAAAGATACAGATGAACTCTGATTCAACTGTGGTATTCTATGGTATCTAGAATTAGATTAAAGATATACAAATTTTCCAGAACTCTGCTATGACAGTGATACACCCTGATAGCTGGCAACAAGACCCAGATTCAACTCTGAATAGATAAAGATGAACTCTGATTCAACTGTGTTATTCTATGGTATCTAGAATTAGATTAAAGATATACAGATTTTCCAGAACTCTGCTATAACAGTGATACACCCTTATAGCTGGACACAAGACCCAGATTCAACTCTGAATAGATAAAGATGAACTCTGATTCAACTGTGGTATGAGATTTCACAGCCATGTGATTGGCTGTGAACTGACGCTGTTTCCTGTGACTCAGTGAAGTCCCCGTTCCCAGCCGGGAGTCCACTGGAGACGAGTCGAGCTCCACTTTAGCAGGAACTCCTGCTTGGCGCCTTGTAGATGTCATCTCACCTGCAACGGACATCCTGCTCTGGGCGTCGTGGACCTGCAGACATCTGCTACTGTCCAGTAGTCATCTCCGTTCCCCATCGACCAATCCCGAACACGAGCCCCCAGAAATGTTACCGGACTTCTGTTAATGCATTAGAGAAAGGTCGGCGTTGTGCGGACAATGACACTCTGGACAAGACTCAAGGTTCAGGAAAGCCATCCTTTAATGAGTACTCAGACTTGAGCAGGATGGTTCTTCTGGCTCAAATGATTCAAAGTCAAAGTCATGAAGTCAAAAACACATTATACATTGGTTTGCAATAAGGCACATCCCAGGTACATCCCTTGACCACTCGCCCCCTCCCTCTAGATGGAACACACAAAGAGTCAAAGAACATTCCACATTCAATAACAATTTGGACACTGAGACAATTTAGTTAGGTAGTTAAATCACCCAACTCTGACTTTCCCAGGACTCTCAGTACTCCCTACGAGATAAGGTCCCATCTGTGGAGACAATTCTCTTTGCCTCTGCCTGGCTCTACTCCAGGGCCTTCTAACCCTCGCTCATTAAATCAGTCCTTGTGGCAGCTATGTTTACTTTATGCTAAAGTCTGCAGTGTTAATGGTTATGCCAGCTGCATTCTAGAATGTTAGTTTCTATGCAAAGAATCATTTCTTGTTAGTTAATATTTCTCTATATAATATCAGGCAAGATGACTGCCAAGATACAAGATAACGGCCATAGTCAGCTATCCCTATTACAAAAGCACACTGCTGGTGAGAAGGGGGAGGGTTACATTTCATGATCGCGATCAGATTAACTAGTTGTCAGTCACCTTTTTTTCAGAATGATTCCCATCGAGCAGGCACAGCAGAGAGCACAGACCAGCTGCTGCTACGCTCACAGCTCATCTCAGGAGTAGTGTAGGGTCGGTCCTGCTGCTGCCTCTCCCAAGTAAGCAGCCACATGGTCCCCAAACTTCATCACGTGTGCCCGAGTAGTAGCAGTCACATGGCTGATCTGGGAGGAGCTGAAAATAGATATCAGAGTTTGGAGGAAGAGACGTCACCATACCACTTTCACCCAGCACTGCGGAGCATCTCTCACTTGAATGCAGCCTGCATGTGAGTGAACATTTGAGGAGTGAGCTGCCCAGGCGGCACAGCCAGGGCAGCACACAGCATGGATCTGCTCTTTAGTCCTCTGCGCAGGGCTATGAAGGACGCGGCCGGGTCGGAGCCGAGTCTAGGGTTGCCCGAGTCATGTGTCTGGGTGGCAGAGGATCTTAAAACCGGACACATGACTCGAAAACCGGACAGTCCGTGTGAAACCCGGACTGGTGGCAACCCTACGCTACGCCCCCTCCTTTCCACAAAGTGCTGTGAGACCAGAGACAGGACTTCTGCGTTTGGCTCCTCCCCTACACCTCTGTCATCATCCTGCGCCAGTGCACCAGGTGCATGCTTGGAGGCTGCTGGAGAGGAGGTTGAGGTACAAACTCCAGCCTGCTTGGGACAGGAAAAGACGCTCCATGGAGGTGCAGGTCGGGCAATTTGTCTTTTTTAAGTATAATCTGCCCCTGCCATACTGTGTGCAGAGCTCTGGATGCTGCTGCGGAGAAGGAGGGAGGGAGATGCTGCTTTGGATGCTGTGGGACTTTCTCTTTTCCCTAACATCTCTCACATTCTTAACTTTAACCCTCTCTCCCTCTTCCCTGTTAACTCACTGGTTTCTTCTCTTGTTTGCTTCCTCCTGTCTGCATTCCTCAGTCACTGCCATATTAAGCTGCAGCTCTTCCTTCCTGCTTGGCTACCCTCACTCATGTCTACCACTAAATTTTCTGGTGATCAAAGGTCACCACAAGCCTAAGCTGCCCTCTACCTCTCACCTTCCATATCCCCTTACTTCCAACAGTAGAGGTTGCTTAATTATCAATAGAATAATAGATTTTTATAAATATTATTAAATGTTTTATATATTTTTCTATTTTAATAAATTTATTTAAATGAATTCTAGTATGTAATTTATCTGTAGTTTTAAAACAACAGCAATAAAACTCCCAGTAATGTGCGGTGTGTATGAGCGTATCACAAAATCCACAGCAATAAACCTCAGTAATGTGCAGTGTGTATGAGCATATCACAGAGCTCCACAGCAATAAACCTCAGTAATGTGCAGTGTGTATGAGCGTATCACAGAGCTCCACAGCAATAAAACACAGTAATGTGCATTGTGTATGAGTGTATCACAGAATGCACAGCAATAAAACTCACAGTACAGTGCGTATGAGCCTGAATTTTATTGCTGCGGAGCTTTGTGATACGCCCATAGACAATGCACATTACTGTGAGTTTTATTTCCTTGGAGCTTCAAAGCAGCTGAACTTTTTGTCTTACACTTGCAGCACACTGTCTACAACTCCAATCACTCTCAGGCAACCCTAGAGTGTATGGAGGACTGCCTGAGAGTGATAGGAGTTGTAGGCAATGTGCTGCAATTGTCATATCAGACAATATATATGGAGTTACATGGGCTATGTTTTATTTTGAATGAGTTATGGTCCTTAATAGACATGTGCATTCGTTTTAGTACTAAAACGATTTAGTCTGAATTTTGGGATAATTTAGTTTTAGTATGACTCAAGAGAAACGGAACTGCTCAGTACAAAAAACGAAAGAAACTAAAATAAAATGCACTACATTTTAGTTTCAGTCCTTTTTGTGATATTTCATTGATGAGTGAAGGAGAGCATCAATGAAGAGCGCAACATAGCAAAGCTACAGAAAAGGTTTTTATGCTTAATCCTTCCCGACCCCTACCCAAAAATCTGACAGTGATAGAGCTCCAGAATACTAACTCACAGCACAGACAGCCAGCACAGGAGAGGAAACCTTTACTTAACCCTTGCATATCTATGAGGCAGACAAGATGATAAAAGCAACTGGAGAAGGAAAACATTCAAATAAATCACACTGAAAGCTAATGACAGAGGAGGGCTGGATAGTTAAAACCCCTTTATAACAAACAGCGCAGGGAGAAGAGAGGGACTTTATAAACATGTGTTATCTCCCCTCCCGCTCTGCATAATAGGGGCTTAGGTCTGATACATTTTATATTATCCAGGAGCACTATCCCCCTTTCCTCTTCTAAAATACACGTTTTATATAAAGTCCCTCTCCTCTCCCAGTGCTGCTTGTCATAAAGTTTTTTTACGTCTGATACATTTAGTATCCAGCTCTCACAGTTACTCTGTCATTATGAGCCTTCTGTGTGATTTATTTGAATGTTTTCCTTGGATTTAAAGTGCTTTATTGTATTATAAAAATAAATTTGCACCAGTCATCTCTTCTCTGAGCTTTCAGACTGATTTACGTTAATATTTTCCCTCTCCCCTGCTTTTATATTCCTGTGTTTCCCCCACAGAGATACAAAGTTTAAGTAAAAGTTCCCTCTCCTGTGCTGGATAAGCATTGCATTCCGAAATTCTGCACCCTCCACATGCCAATGCAGTAGGATGTTCTATACAGAGAGGGGCATTAATTAATGCAGGAGGATGTTCTATACATTATACAGAGAGGGGTATTAATTAATGCAGGAGGATGTTATATACATTATACAGAGAAAGGTATAAATTGAGGAGGATGTTCTATACAGAGAGGGACATTAATTCAGGAGGATGTTCTATACATTATACAGAAAGGGGTATTAATTAATGCAGGTGGATGTTGTATACATTATACAGACAGGGGTATTAATTAATGCAGGAGGATGTTCTATACATTATACAGAGAGGGGTATTAATTAATACAGGAGGATGTTCTATACATTATACAGAGAGGAGCCTATTTTTTTAGCCCTTTAAATCTAGTGGCTGTGAGTGCTGAGATCGGCTGCTTGTTATATTATCTCTCAGTACAATGTATCAGGCTCAGCTGTTACAGTAACTGACTGTAACAGCGTTCAGAGTTTCAGTAAAACAAGGAAATAATATTGTTCTAACCTCTTATATATAAAAATATTATTTACTAGTTTTACTGAAACTCTAAGCGCTGTGATGAGCAGCAGTCAGTTACTGTAAAAGCTTTGCCTGACACATTGTGCTGAGAGTGAGTGATACTGTAACAAGCAGCGATCTCAGCCCTCTGAGGAGCCACTACAATAGTAATTGTTTCCACTGGTTTTCGGATGAATGAAATTAGTTTTCATACTAAAGAACTGAAAACGAATTTCTTTAGCAACTAAATAAATTGCATTTTAGGACTAATCCATTAGTTCAAAACGAAATTTTGTGCTGTGCACATGTCTAGTCCTTAAAGAAGGGTCTGTCTATCAGAGATATGCTCTTAAAAGACAGTGTAAAACATTGAGAGTAGGGATGAGCTGTTCGGTTTGATCGGTTCGGAGTTCGATTCGAACTTTGGCAGTTCGAAAGTTCGCGAACTTCGAACTTTTTGAGATGTTCGCCAAAAGTTTGATTTTTTTTTTTTTTTTTTTTAAAAATGCTTAAGAAATCCTAAAAAAATCTAAAAATAAAGAGACTTTTTACTGCAGAATATTATAAGCAGTGGTTTATTAGATATTGAATTCAAACGGGAATATTTTTAACATTGAAGCCTATGGGATAAAACATTCTTGTTGCTAAAACATCAGGCAGACGAGGCCCTCTAAATCAGGCACTGTAGAGGGCAGCCCGCCGGAGCCTCCCTCCCAAGGACCCCTTGACTTGAGGAGCATGCGGCCACAAGATTACAGAGCTGCGATTGTGCGGACTGCCCAGCCGGGTGCATGTGGCAGAGAGGTGGTGCAGGGACTCCAGGGAGGGAGCCACGGCAGCACCCTCTTCCGCACAACCAGGATCCAGGGAGCCCCCACTGACCACCAGGCTAAGGTAAGGTGAAACATTTTTAAAAAAAATAAAATCCGAGGACATTTTTAAATGTCCCCAGCAACATAAAATAAAACCTTTTTTTTTCTTTCTAATACTCACCTGATTCTTGGATCCACAAACTGTAGAGGTGCTGCCCGGCAGTGTGCAGAATCATATGCTGCATTAATTATACTGTAAGGCTGGGTTCACACCTGCGTTTCTTTTACGCGTGCAATAAGTGCGTTTTTTAACGCGCGTATCGCGCAAACGTAAGAAGCATGCGAACGCGCATTGCAGCGTGTTCACGGCCATAGACTGCAGCGTTCCTGCGCGCTGTAAAATGCCCAGGTATGAACGGGTCCCATAGCAAATAATGGGATTTCCCTGTTTATGCGTTTTACAGCGTGCAGGACTGTGCTGTAAAACGCTTAGGCGTGAACCGGGCCTTAAGGTGCTGCCCGGCAGTGTGAGGATTCATATGCTGCATTAATTATTCTTCTTATAAATTTGGTTACTTAACCCATTTCCGTTTGGAGTGTAATATTGTGACATCCAGGGCCCCGGGTGGCGATCGGGGGGGGCCCCGGATGCATGGTGCCGCCAGCTGGCCAAATGCCAGGAGCTCCGGCGGCACCCGGCGCAGCTGTGAGTGATCGGGGGGCAGGGCGTGGCGTGATGACGCAGAGCCGCCGGGACTGGTGTGCGCCAATTCTCACCATATACAGTAGTGCAGTACTAGTGCCTAAACGTTGTTGAGCTGGTTTTGTTATAACAACTACTCTCGCTCTGTGCCCCTGTCTGGTATATTCCGCTGCTTGTTACTGCTGGTGCGCTTCCATCCTGCCATACACTAAAGCGCAGTAATATTTGGGTGCACTGCCACTGACGCCTATATTACCTGATTTATATCATTTTAATATTGGACCGCAGGGTCCAACCCTGCACTCTTCCACAATACTGCAGAGGGGTTACAGTGTGACGGCACTGTTGCCGACACTAAAGGCCCAATTTTAAAGCACCTATTGTTACTTTCATCCAAAGCCTGCATAAGTTTCACCATAACTTAGCAAAAAAATCACTAAACTTTTTCTGTGTGTCCTAAAATGTCTCTTCTTTTCATACAGGCTGCCGCCCCAAGCAGTTGTTTATGAATAGATTAAAGGAAAACCATTTACGTCATTTGAAATGTAATTGTTTTGTTTTAAAATGTTTCTATACATCCTACAAATCTGCCACTTCACGGGCAGGTTATGGGGACCTCCTAGGTACGATAATTGAAGGAATTTTTTATTTTTAACCCTTATTTCATGGAAAACTCACTGTTCCTTTAAAAACTTTTTTTAACTTTTTGTTTTTGTGTCCTGTCCCCCAGGGCACTACCCGGACCCCCATACACCTTTTATGGCAAATATCTTGCATATATGCCCTCTCGGAGGGCACTCTAAAAATCTAACTTTTGAGTCCCAATGACTTGCATTGAGTTCACTTCGTGTTCGAGTTCGAACTCGAACTTTTGAAATTGTTCGAGTTCGATTGCGAACCGAAAACGGGGTGTTCGGCTCAACCCTAATTGAGAGAACCTGTGTTAGTGAGACCCCCCCTCCATTACACTCCACTATTGTAGTTTATAATGGGGCCTGGAGGGGTCTCTTTCTAAATGACTAGGGGTCAGCAACCTTGGCTCCCTGATGTTTTAGGAACTACATCTCCCACAATGCTCAGTCACCCATTAGTCAGCATAATGGGTGACTGAGCATTGTGGGAGATGTAGTTCCTAAAACATCAGGGAGCCAAACGCCCCAATGGCAAGCATGGGGTTAAACCACCAAAGAATCACACCGGCGATCGTAATGGAGCAGCAGGAGAATAGTCAAAACAAGCCGGGTCAAAGAGCAGGAGCAGGGATTGTATCCAGAAAACGGGTTTGCAACAGAGAATCAATAAACACAATAGGTAGCGATGCAGGAATCAGACTCCATGACAGGGCGACGAGGCAACTCCTCGTACCCTGTTTTAAACCAGGCGGCTCCTCGTGTCCATGCTAGGCCCCGCCCCTTCGGACACCGCTTGGTCATTCCCCAGAACTGGCAACCGACCAGCTCTAGGCACTGGACCTTGCCCAGACCCCCCTGGCAGCGCAGCAAGGGCTGAGGACATGACACTTGGGGATACTGGGAGAGAGAGTGACTGGGGGATACTGGGAGAGAGAGAGAGTGACTGGGGGATACTGGGAGAGAGAGAGAGTGAATGGGGATACTGGGAGAGAGAAAGAGAGACTGGAGATACTGGGAGAGAGAGAGAGTGACTGGGGGATACTGGGGGAGAGAGAGAGTGACTGGGGATACTGGGAGAGAGAGAGTGACTGGGGATACTGGGAGAGAGAGAGTGACTGGAGTTACTGGGAGAGAGAAAGAGTGACTGGGGATACTGGGAGAGAGAATGTGACTGGGGATACTGAGAGAGTGACTGGGGGATACTGACAGAGAGAGAGAGAGTGACTGGGATACTGAGAGAGAGTGTGACTGGGGGATACTGGGACAGAGAGAGAGAGTGACTGGGGAATACTGGGAGAGAGAGAGAGTTACTGGGGATACTGGGAGAGAGAGTGTGTCTAGGGATACTGGGAGAGAGAGAGAGTGACTAGGGATACTGGGAGAGAGAGTGTGACTGTGGGATACTGGGGAGAGAGTGTGACTGGGGAATACTGTGGGAGAGAGAAAGAGAGAGTGACTGGGGGATACTGGGAGAGAGAGAGTGACTGTGGTACTGGGAGAGGAAGAGTGACTGGGGGTACTGGGAGAGAGAGAGTGGGGGATACTGGGAGAGAGAGAGTGACTGTGGTACTGGGAGAGGGAGAGTGACTGGGGGTACTGGGAGAGAGAGAGTGACGAAGTACTGGGAGAGAAAGAGTGACTGGGGTACTGGGAGAAAGTGGGGTTACTAGAAGAGAGAGTGACTGGGGTACTTGGAGAGAGAAAGAGACTTGGTATAGTGTGAGTGTGGAACTAAGCTAGGGTATACTGGGACAGGGTGACTGGTAGCAGTTGGTTGCATAGGGGATGTGCATTTCAATTTTTATTATTTCAGTATTTTGCTAATATACAATACATGTGCTTGTGTGGTAAGGGGGTCAATACTCTACAGGTAGAAGGGAATCAGGGTGTGTTATCGTGTAGGTTGGGGGGCGCAAAATTCTTGTCCTGCCCCGGATGCTGACAACCCACGCTACGCCACTGCAGCTGAGAAAAGTTGCTGAACTGCCCTGCCATTCAGTGGTTTCATTCGACTTGTTTATTCAGGCGAATCCCATAGGCTTCAATGTTAAAAATATTCCCAAGAAAAGATAGTTCACCTATCTCCTAGGAGATGGTGACTAGTTAGAAAGCGTTCTAACCAGTTGGGATTAAACCCTCCTTAAATTGTAGACATAGAAGTTCCGAGGTGGAAGAACCACTCCCAGAACTGGAAATAGGTTAGAATTAAAAGTTATATTTTATTGTTTGGATTTTACCAACGTACAAATAATACAATTATTACAACAACATTAAACTGTGAACATATAAAATTGCACACAAATTCTTGAATATTAGGTTATGAGTTAGGTACTCCGTATCAGAGCTGCTGTCTGTTGATAGATATCGATGCATTGCCGTGACGTAACATTTACTTAGCTGATAGCGTTAATGATATCGAATCAATGGCCAGTTACCACAAATGACCCGACCATATCGGGGCAAGATTAGATACCTTATGTCAGAAAAGAATTAGCTTAGTACCATAATGCGAAGATTGACGCTCTGTGAATCCCAAAGGACCCTATATTTGTATTAAGATTTACACAGCTGCAAAAGGTGAGGTTCGTAAAGAGCACACAGTGCAGAAATTTTTGTATTATTTGTACGTTGGTAAAATCCAAACAATAAAATATAACTTTTAATTCTAACCTATTTCCAGTTCTGGGAGTGGTTCTTCCACCTCGGAAATTCTATGTCTTAAAAATATTCCCGTTTTAATTCAATATCTAATAAACCGTTTATTATTTTATTCTGCAGTAAAAAGTTTATTTTTAGAATTTTTTTGTAGGATCTTTTAGGCATTTTGCGGGATTTTTTTGCGAAAAGGTTTCTTTTTTTAATCGTTTTTTCTGTAACAGCCCTTTTTATTATCATTCATTGGATCATATGTAAATTTCAGACATTTTCGCTCAGTTTCTTTGCAAACAGCGTTTCACTTTTCAAGCATTCAAGCATACTGGATTCTTTTTTCACTCCATTCGTCTGCGGTGTCGACCTCGTTTTTTTCCGGCGGCTGCTGGGTGCTCGGCAGCTGCTCGAGTTTCTCAGGCGTGTTCGGCGGGGTAATCCAGATGTTTTTGCGGGTTTTGGTGTGCGTTCGCCGGGTTTAGCGGTGAGTGTTCGTCAGGTTTGCGGCGGCTTTTCCCTGCACTACGACAGCCCTGTGGTGCTTGCTGAATACACTGCAGGGTCACCAAAATGGGATCGCCGAATCGCACCGAATTGAAGAGAACGAAAAGTCAACGACCGTGCGGTAACGTTTCGATTCTCTTTGAATAACCCTGTATGTAACATCACAACTCTCCTGAAAGTGATGAGGATAACAATGCTCAGCGAGACAGAAGTCAAACTGACATTCGTTTTACCACAACAGATAAATGTCTAAGCGGTGTCCAAACACTCTTACAAATACGGATGCACTTCCACGGACAATCAATTCCTGGTATTGATCCACAAACACCAGGACGCTCTGTAAATGAGCGATCAGCCACAAGAGGCCAAGTACTGTCTCAATCCTTTACATCAAAACCAGCCAATGAAACAAAGGCTCCAACTGGGTTAAATATACAGGCGTATTCAAGACACCTCACTACAGGTAGTTCTCTTTACTCAAAATTTGCATAATGACTCACAAACACTTCCAGCTTTAAAAATTGAGAGGCCAGAGATGTCTGACTTCACAATGTACATGGCACACTGCCAGCTCACCAACACAAGTCTTACTAAATGTGATGATCTTCCTGAGATCTAAAGGACCTGGAAGGCAACTTTCAAGACTACAATGCCCAGATTTCCAATGGTTACTCCATGTACGCAGTGAATTGTCCTCATTGAACAGAAGAACCTGTTCAGGGACGAGCCGGGTTACTTGTAGAATCTAGGACAGAATAACTTATGTATTTCCTCAAATGGAGCCTACGGGGTTAACTGCAATGTGAAGCACATAAAATGTTCACACCCTGTGTGTGGAATGTGGTGAAACTCGAAAAATTAGATTATTGTGCAAAAGGTCATTTTGTGCACCTGCCCACACTGCCAAAATCCCCAAAACCTGGTTCAATGACCGTGGGATTACTGTGCTTGATTGGCCAGAAAACTCGCCTGACCTGAACCCCGTAGAGAATCTATGGAGCATTGCCAAGAGAAAGATGAGAGACATGGGACCAGACAATGCAGAAGAGCTGAAGGCCGCTATTGAAGCATCCTGGTCTTCCATAACACCTCGGCAGTGCCACAGGCTGATAGCTTCCATGTCACATTGCCGCATTGAGGCAGGAATTGCTGCAAAAGGGACCCAAACCAAGTACTGAGTACATCTGCAGCTTATACTTTCCAGAGGTCCCATATTGTTCTATGTACAATCCTTGTTTTATTGATTGCATGGAATATTCTCATTTTCTGAGATTGTGGATTTGGGGGTTTTCATGAGCTGTAACCAGAATCATCACAATTAGGACAAATCACGGCTTGCACTATCTCGCTTTGCATGTAACGAGTCTCATATATTACTTTCATCTTTTAACTTGCATTACTTAAATAAATGAACTCTTGCACCATATTCAAATTTTTCCAGTTTCACCTGTATGTAATGTGAAAAAAGTGAAGAATCATGTTCCATTTCTCATTCCAGCTTCCAGTGATGGCATCTGTGGACCTGAGACCAGAGCTGACCTGCTCCATCTGCCTGTGCATTTTTACGGACCCTGTGACCGTTCCGTGTGGACACAGCTTCTGCAGGACCTGCATTGGGAATGTGATGAACACACAAGGGATCGGAGAATATTTCTGCCCTGAATGCGAGGAAATGTTCAGAATAAAACCTGCGCTTAAAAGAAACCAGAGTCTGAGTAACATAACAGAGAGCTTCCGGTCTGCAGAGAAAAGGATTGTGATCCCCTGTGCTAACTGTATTCTGTCTCCAATACCGGCTGTTAAAACATGTCTACATTGTGAAGCTTCTCTGTGTGAAGACCACCTGAGGGCCCACAGCAAGTCAGCAGAACACGTCTTAACTGAACCCACCACTTCACTGGAGAACAGGAAATGCTCCGTCCACAAGAAGGTCCTGGAGTATTACTGCTGTGAGGACGCGGCCTGTATCTGTATGTCCTGCAGGTTGGATGGAGAGCACAGGGGACACCAGGTGGAGACTCTGAATGAGGCCTCTGAGAAGAAGAAGGAGAAACTGAGGAATATTCTGCAGAAACTGACCTCACAAAGAGAGGAGACCGAGGAAAGAGTCCAGAACCTGGAGGTTGTCAAGAGACAAGTGCGAGGAAAAACAGCCGGGGAAACAGAGCGAGTCATTGCCCTGATTAGGGACATTGGGGAACAGCTGGAAGACCTGAAGAAGCACGTCCTGGGTGAGATCTCCAGGCAGGCACCGCAGGTCTCAGATCTAATCCGGCAGCTGGAAATAAAGAAGGAGGAGCTGTCCAGGAAGATGGGCGACATCGAGGAGCTGTGTAACATGACGAACCCATTAACTGTCTTACAAGAACAGGAATCAGACAGAGCCGACTATTGTGACGCGGTGGACACAGAGAGACATGATATAGAGGTCCATGATGTAGAAGATCTGGATGTGGGTCTGATTGCAGAGACCTTACACTCTGGCCTAACTGGGATTGTGACCAAAGTAACGAGACAGCCTTGTGTACCGGAGGCTCCAGACATGTTGCTGGGTGTAAACACGGCTTCAGACATGTTAATGGATGTAAACACGGCTAGTGATGATGTTTCTGTATCAGAGGATTTGAAAACTGCTTCCTGGTCAGAAATAGACCATAGACGCCCAGAAAGACCAGAGAGATTTCAGTTGAATCAGGTTTTAAGCTCCAGCAGTTTCTCCACAGGGCGACATTACTGGGAAATGGAGGGCAGTGACTTTGGGTCGTGGGTGGTCGGGATGACTTATCCCAGTATAGAGAGGAAAGGAAGACTGTCATGGATTGGAGATAATAACAAGTCCTGGCGTTTGGAGAACTGTGATAATCTGTATTCAGTGAAACATGACCGTAATGAGATCCTGTTACCTCTCTCCCCTTCCTGTCATAGGTTCGGAATATTCCTAGACTATGAGGCCGGACGTTTGTCCTTTTATGAGCTGTGTGACCCGATCAAATGTTTACACACCTTCACTGCCACCTTCACTGACCCGCTCCATGCTGTATTTGGGGTATATGAGGAGAATACCTGGGTGAGAGTTTGAGGAATGTGTGATTTAGCGTCAGTTAAAATGATTTTTAGGAGTGAAAACTCTTTAACCCTTTCAGTCCTTGCTGGGTTTAGATAATATGTGATTAAATAATATATATATAGGTCCTAACTGACTCAACCCCCAGCTCAAACCGTTTAACTTGGGAACGTGACATTTTGAAGGTACATGGTTTTATGACGTAGGCACCCACTAAGGAAGATACTAAACGTAAGGAACACACTCAAAAGCGCAAAAACATCAGTGCGGTTTTCAAATATAGTAGTGAAATAAATCCCACCAGTACAAGTGGCTCGTTGTCTCAATGATCGAGTAATTATAACGATAATGTAAAAATGATATATATAAATAAATATATTCTATAAAATGCTGTTCTAAAAAATAACTTTTTCTATATCTGTTCTAGACTTGTGCACCGATTTTTTTTCAGTTCGATTCGGTTCGTTCGGATTTTGTAAATTTTCGTTTCGACCGATTTCCGTTTCGGTTTGTTTTTCGTATCGACTTTTTTTTGTGATTTCGGAAATTTTTGTGTTTTTCGGAACGTCTGTTCTCCTCGTTTCAAAGTGTCTATTCGTTTTGATGTAAACGAATGGTTTTTCGGATCCGATATTTCTGTCGATACGATACGATAACTCTACCGATATGATAATTCTGATATTGAGATTTCTCATGTTTTACAAGAAGGATACATTGAGATTTCTCTGGTTTTACAAGAAGGATACATTGAGATTTCTCATGTTTTACAAGAAGGATACATTGAGATTTCTCTGGTTTTACAAGAAGGATACATTGAGATTTCTCATGTTTTACAAGAAGGATACATTGAGATTTCTCTGGTTTCCCGGGAAGGCGACATTGAGATTTCTCATGTTTTACAAGAAGGATACATTGAGATTTCTCTGGTTTCCCGGGAAGGATACATTGAGATATCTCATGTTTTACAAGAAGGATACATTGAGATTTGTCTGAATTTCCAGGAAGGATACATTGAGATTTCTCATTTTTTACAAGAAGGATACATTGAGATTTCTCTGGTTTTCCAGGAAGGATACATTGAGATTTCTAATTTTTTACCAGATGGATACATTGAGATTTCTCTGGTTTTCCAGGAAGGATACATTGAGATTTCTCATGTTTTACAAGAAGGATACATTGAGATTTCTCTGGTTTTCCAGGAAGGATACATTGAGATTTCTCATTTTTTACAAAAAGGATACATTGAGATTTCTCTGGTTTTCCAGGAAGGATACATTGAGATTTCTCTGGTTTTCCAGGAAGGATACATTGAGATGGGAATGATCAGCGATATAACCGAAAAATACGATGTCAGAAATTACTGAAATGGAACCGAAATCAGGAAAGGAGTCGAAATCACAAATGGAACGAAAATGAATTTCAATTTTACACATTTCTAGTCCATTTGAAAATTCCAAAAAGTTTTTGTTTCGGCTCAGAAATTTGTTCGGATCTGCCGTTTTCAGATCCAAAAATTTTCGGAAAATCGGCCAAATCCGAATGCACGAATCGGGAAATTTCGTGAAAATTCTGAAATTCCGAAACCCACATCCCTAATGTGTTCTTGTGAAAGATTTGTGCAAAACTAGCAAGACATAAAATGACGTCTGTGAGGGAATCTGTATACCTATATCTTCAATCAAGAAAGCAATAGTACTGAGTGGAGGAAAAACCCAAAAAATAATAAAAACTTCTTCCACATGTGCTCTTTTGGACAATATTGTGCTAAAAGTCAGCAAAGCATGAAAAACATGAGGAGAGGAATCTGTATATCCAAGTAAAGTGCATAAAGTGCTAGAAACATAAGAAAATGTATACGCAGTATATACACAATATATCGATATATAGAATTTCCGCATTAACCAAACAATGGAGTAAGATCCAGTTAAATAGTAGGCTTGTGCACGTTTTTTTTTTTTTTCGGTTCGGTTCGGTTCGTTCGGATTTTGGAAATTTTCGTTTCGGCTCGTTTCGCCCGATTTCCGTTTCGGTTCGGTTCGATTTGATTCGTTTTTCGTATCGACTTTTTCCTCGGGATATCGGTCATTTTCGAGATTTCGGGTCTGCTCGTTTTTTGTATGGACTTTTTTGTTTGTGCTTTCGGAAATTTTCGTGTTTTTCGGAAGAACTTCGCACCCCATACAAAAATCGTTAGTGCAGCATCATTGTTCACATTTTAATTGAAATGGCAACAATATTGCTGCATTAATAAAAACAACACACAAAAAAAACCTTTTTTTTTATTTTTTATTATATTTTTATAATAATTTTTTTTAACTTTGTCATGTTTGGTATCGTTGGAAAGGCCCTGCTCTGGTCAATCCAACGATACCAAACATTAACACATTAACCGATAGCTGCCGTGGATCGTGAGATAGGGGTTTCCAATGAACCCCCTATCTCCACCATTAGTCGCAGTTAGGGCTTAACTGCAGAACTGACGTCATTGCACTATGCACGATGACGCCAGTCGACTCGTCACCAGGGGTAGATCCCGGAAGCTTGGCCGACATCCAAGATGTCAGCCAGCTCTGGGAGAGGATTGTGACCTGACGCCTTTATGTGCTGAATCAGCATGGATCCGGCCCCCACCTGGGGGCACAGCAATTGGCCGGAATCCCGGTTGATGATGATTGCTGCCTGCCTCCTGTGCTAGGTACGCGCTCGCTCACCGCTCAGCGCATCCATCCATAGCACAGGAGGAGCACTTGGCAAGTTGGCATGCATGAGGCACTGAGCACGTCCCTAGCAGCTAAGTGGTTAATGCAGCAAATGAATCCGCACACTGCGGGGAAGCGCCTCAGTCTCTGCAGTATAATTAATTCAGCATATGAATCCTCCAGACACTGCGGGGAAACGCCTCTCTCTGCAGTATAATAAATGCAGCATAAGAATAGAATCCACACACTGGCAGGCGGCACCTGTAGTCTACAGTTTATTAATGCAGCATATGAATCCGTAGTTCTGCAGTCTCTTTTTTTTTTTTTTTTTTTTTAGGATCTTTTAATCATTTTCGTTAAAAAAAATTCTGAGCAACAAAGTGTGGGAAATGTTTTGCCCTATAGTCTTCATCGATGTTAATATATATATTCCTGTTTAATTCAATATCTATTAAACCGTTACTTTATTATTATATTTTGCAGTAAAAACAGAGTCTCTTTATTTTTAGATTTTTTTAGGATTTTTTAATCACTATTTGAAATTTTTGTTTTTGAGCCACAAGGAGGTGACTGGGAAAGTTATACCCCATAGGCTTCAATCAACTGTTTTGGTTGTGTTTTTTTGTGAATCTATGCTCTAGAATCATCTTTTGGGGGTTGGATTACTGCGTGCATAGTCCAATCAGCTGCTACCTTTTCTGGAATTTTCACTGAAGGGAAGGCTGCACAGACACACACTGTCACTTCCTGTTGACTGCAGGCAGGGTATATACACTTCCCTTCCTCTTGGGTGTGCCATATTGCTTTTGTTCTTCTCTGACTGAATGAGAAGACAGCACTGAACGAGTCTGGACTCTGGAGACAGTGGAGGAGAGAAACAATGTTTTGCTTTGCATTTGCAGTGAGTGACTGGAGTGCACTGTGCAGAGACTCTTATTGGACTGACTTGCGAGAGTGTAAGTAAACTACTTATTTATTTATTTGCAAAGGATTTTTATTTTTACCAGGAAGGATACATTGAGATTTCTCTGGTTTTTCAAGTATGTCCTGGGTTCAAGAACATTGTATTTCAGTAACAACTGTAACCACTCAAAGTAATAATACAAAGAAATACTTGTAATAATATCTCTACTGTTCTTAATTTATCCTGACAACATTTATTTACAAATATATTTCATACTTGTGTATTTTTTATTCATGATTATTCATTTAGCTTTGCCTTGATTTTGAGTGCTGGTGCTGGACTGGTGCACTGGAGACTGAGTGAGTAGACTAGAGAGTGAGACCGATATCTAGCTATTCTTTATTATGCCTGTGTCGGTGCTTGCTAGGGATGAGCTGTTCGGGTTCGGACGGTTCGGGGTTCAACCCGAACTTAGCCTGTTCGAGTAGATCGCGAACACCGAACATTTCCGAGTGTTCGCCGCATGTTCGACCACAATGCATTTTCCCACTGGCCTGAAGCTCGTAATTGGCTACAGCCTTGCACCTGACCACAGGTCTGGTGCAAGACTGGTTCAACACTATGCCAATCACCGCTCAGAGTCCTGATTGGGCAAATTTCAGATGAGATTTCAAAGAAGATAGTTGTGTCTTGTTACTGCCGGTCTGCCACGCTACTGGGGGGGTCTGGGGGGGTCTGATTTCTACCAAATATCAGGGAATTTAGGTGATGTGTGTCTTGTCACTGTGCCAGCAAGTTTTTTTGGGGTTTACAACTTTATTTAAAACATTTGTGAATTGAGGTGATCTTCTGGGTCTTGTCACTGTGCCAGCAAGTCTTTTTGGGAGTCATTTCTACCAAATATCAGGGAATTTAGGTGATGTGTGTCTTGTCACTGTGCCAGCAAGTTATTTTGGGGTTTACAACTTTCTTTAAAACATTTGTGAATTAAGGTGATCTGTGTCTCGTCACACAACCAGTACCACGCTGTATTTTGGGGCTCACTAATTTCTTTAAAACACTTGTGAATTAAGGTGATCTGTGTCTCGTCACACAACCAGTACCATGCTGTATTTTGGGGCTCACTAATTTCTTTAAAACATTTGTGAATTGAGGTGATCTGTCTCTTGTCACTGGCTGCCAGCTATCAGTGTGTCTCACTGAGTTATACCACAGTTATTTAAATCTTTATAACAGAGTTGAATCAGAGTTCTGTATATATTAATCTATATATCACTCACCGTGTCTGAAAGAACAAAAAGGACAGGCAGACGCTCCCTGGCACAGATAAGAGGGCAAGCAGCCCCTGTGTCGGGAGGATGTGTCTCTGGTCGTGGTGGACGTGGTGCATCCTCTGTAGGGGCACGCTTGTCCTTTCTAACTGGTGCTGGCCGTCAGCAACAACATACAGAGGAGCAACATACAGAGGACTTGGTGGATTGGCTAACCAGGCCATCCTCATCCTCCGAGTCCTCTGCCAGCCAGGCTTCTAGTGCTTTACAGTCCACCTCAGCTGCCAAAGCATCTAATGCAGCCTCCATGTCCACAGCTACTCCTGCTGTAGCCTCGCTATCACACACAGAGGAGTCAGCTGAATTGTTTGACTACAATGAGAGTGACATGCTGCTTGAGGATGCGCAGCAAGTACAGTGCTCTGATTCAATCTCTGAGGTTGAGCAAGGGAGTATAATCAACCTAGAGGAAGGGGGTGCCAGTGATGACACACAAAAAACTGCCACTCATGTTGCCCCAGCAGCTGCAGCATACTGCCAAGTTGGCTCCAGTGAGATAGGGGGTGAAGATGACATTGATGATGATGAGGTCACTGACTCCACCTGGGTGCCAGATCGAACTGAGGAATCAAGTGAGGAGGAGGGGGAGGAGGAGGAGGAGGCACAGCAAACACGAGGCACAACATCCTCTGTGACCAAGTAGTAAGTAGAGTCCTCGCGCTTACACCAAGTGTCCAATGAGTAATACTTCAAAATGATCTAGAAAACATAATAGGAGACATACATTGCGCAGTACATCCTTATGACACCTGATTTACAGGAAGAAAGTATTCAACTCACTTATTTCTGAGCCCCATTAAGTCGGCTCTGGACTGTATAGGCATAAATCTGTGGATGTGATCTCACCAGCACATCCTACCAGCAACCATCCGTGGTAATAACCTTACGTATTTTCAAATTTTGGGGATGGCTCCTGGTCACAGCACACTGCAAAGGCATTAGAGGTTTGTAGCAACATGTTGATTTGAATGTTGTACATTTTGAAGTATTACTCATTGGACACTTGGTGTAAGCGCGAGGACTCTACTTACTACTTTATCTATTGACTATTCACACTTGGGAGTGTGCGTTTGTGCCCTTGCTGCCACCCAAGACCGATCATCTACACAATATCTGCGCCACTTCTGTCACCTTATTGTTTTTTCATCGTCTGTGACCAACCGTAGCACTAGCCAGTTCCAAGGCATCACATGTCAGAGCTGCTCCGGTGCAGAGCGCTGTTGTCTCAAAGAACACATGCAGGAACTCTGCTGTCTGGGAGTTCTTTAAGAAATGTGCAGCAGACCCCACCGTTGCTATTTGTAATCTATGTCAGATGAGGCTGAAGCGTGGGATAAACACTGGACACTTGGGTACCACGTGCTTGAGGCGACATATGAACAAGTGCCACACATCCCGTTGGCGCAAAACTTTGCGTAGGTCCTCCTCCTCCTCATCTGTCTCTACCCACACTGTATGTCCTGCCATGTCATTGCCTACAACCTCCACCGACAGGAATGATGCTACAGTAATGGATGTACCAGCAGGTCCTTCCTCACAATGTGACATCATCATAGTAGCTGAAGATTTACGCAGTCATATTACGTTGTCGCAGCTGCTGCAGCGAAAGAAAAAATATAGTCCCAACCATCCCCAAGCACAGCGTCTAAATGCCAGCTTAGCAAATTACTCGCATTGCAGCTGCTGCCTTTCCAGCTGGTGGACTCTGCTCCCTTCCGTGAATTTGCTGAATGTGCTGTACCACAGTGGCAGGTTCCAAAACGCCATTACTTTTCACGCAAGGCCATTCCAGCACTATAACAGCAAGTGGAAGACAATGTTATCCAGTCGTTGGGAAAGGCAGTCAGTAGCAAGGTGCATGTCACTTTAGACACGTGGTCCAGCAAGCATTGACAGGGTCGTTACATTTTTTTCACGGCACAGGATCCAAGATGGGGCTCTGTGCTGGAGCTTGTTCATCCACCACGCCTCCAGAGAGCTGTTTGTATGAGGTCTGTCTGCTCCACCACCACCACCTCTTCCTCCTCCTCCTCCTTCTCTGTCTCTGGCGAAGTGGCAGTTAAACCGACGCCTGACAGGGTCTACGCAATGGCTCAAGCAAAAAGATGCCATACTGTGCTTGAGCTGGTTTGTTTAGGAGACAGGAGCCACACCGGGTCAGAAATTTTGTCAGCTCTGCAGGGGCAGGTGCAGAGATGGTTAACACCACACCAGCTTGAGCTGGGAATGATCGTCTGCGATAATGGCAGCAACCTTCTCTCCGCCCTACGCAAGGGTAAATTGACACATGTACCATGCCTAGCACACGTCCTAAATCTGGTGGTACAGCGTTTCCTAACCAAGTACCTAGGGCTGCCAGAGTTTCTCATCCAGGCCAGAAAGGTCTGCAGCCACTTCAGACGGTCATTCCCAGCAAGCGTTCGCCTGGCAGAAATTCAAAGAGAATTCCACCTTCCCACAAACCGTCTGATCTGTGACATGCCCACCAGGTGGAACTCGACATTAGAAATGCTGCAGCGTCTGCACAAGCAGCAGAGGGCCATCAACGAGTACCTGTGTGAGTATGGCACAAGGACAGGTTCAGGTCAACTTGGTTTCCCCCCCCACAGTGGCTGATCAAGGATGCATGCACTGTACTGTCACCATTTGAGGAGGCAACGAGGATGGTGAGCAGGGACAGTGCATGCATCAGTGACACAATTCCTTTAGTGTTCCTGCTGGAGCACACTCTGCGGGGAATTATAGATGTGGCTCTAGAGGCAGAGCAGCGGGAGGAAGAGGAGGCCTTCCCTTGCTCTCAAGGCCCCAGTCTTTCTGCAGATAGCATTCCAGCGGGTCCTACTCAGATCAGACAGGAGGAGGATGAGGAGGAGGAGGACTATTTAAGTAGTGGGGGCATTGAAGGTGGGGATTCCTCAAGGGAGGGTTTTGTGTGCCCAAAAACAGAAGGGCTTGTGCGTGGCTGGGAGGAGGAAGTGCACGATACGGTCATTCTCATTGACCAGGAAGACTCGGCAGCTAATGCCACCTCCAACCTATGCTGCATGGGCTCCTTAATGATGCAAAGCCTGCTAAAGGACCCCAGGATTCGTGCTATCAAGGAGAGGGATCATTACTGGTTGGCAACCCTTCTTGATCCACGATACAAGGGGAAAGTTGCAGAGCTCATCCTGCCCACACAGAGGGAGCACAGGATGACAAAACTTGAGGACGCTCTAAAGCGACACTTGTGTGTAACACCTTTCCAGGCACTGGTAGATTACCAAGTGCTGACACACGTGCTTCTGAGGCTGCAGGTGATCAGAGGAATAGCAGTGAAGGCCAGGGCCGCTTGACTGATGCTTTTTAAATTTTTTTTAGTCCACAACGCCCAAGGACGTCAAATGTAGGCACCCATTGCCAGCATCTTCACCATATGGTGCAGGACTACCTAGGGGCAAGGCAGACCTGGATACCTTTCAGCAGAGATGATCCACTGGCTTACTGGGTGTTGAGATTGGATCACTGGCCAGAATTTAGCCAATATGCTATGCAGCTACTAGGTTGCCCTTCATCCAGCGCGCT
>RXON01000898.1:0-36014 GCA_009667805.1 Leptobrachium leishanense | reverse complement strand
TTTTAGACTTATGAGACATTTCAGGCTCTCGGCAAGATGTTTGTGATTTATCCACCTGGGAAATCACAGCTCAGAGACAAGTCTGACGAGCATTTCACAGGATTCTTTTTTAGGGGGGGGTCGTCGTGGATATTTTTGGCCGTGTACGTGATGCAAACCGAATGGAGAAGATCAAGGTCACGCTACATTGCCGGAGCGCCTTTAAAGACCTACAAATCCCCAATCCGGAGCAGGAACATTACCTGTCGCATGTGCCAGATAATATGTCTGTAGACGCCAATGGTTCCTCTGCGGCTGTTAGTAAAAATCAAACATGTCACTCCGGTCATAGTGTTTTTGGTTTTACTCGTCCATAAACCTCAAAAATTCTGCACATTATATTTCTTTAGAAAATGACAGAGAGATATTTCCTTTTGTTTTTTCACTCTATGAGTAAGAGATAAAGTGTCGATAAAGAGTGCAAGAGGCGAGCTCGAGACCTTCCATCTGCGCCACCACCTCGCCAGGCGTCACCAGGCGTAACGTTACCTCCAAATTATAATAAACAGCACTGCCGCTTCCCCCCTCTTTATCTACATCTCTGACCTGGGAAGTCGAGTGAAAGAACTCCCCACCCAAATTCAGGGGGATGAGTGTCTGAATCAAGGTCCTTGTAGATAAGTTGGCCCCCTGCCCCGCGATAACGGTGTCTGCTAATGAGAAGAGGAAAAACGAGGAGAAAAGAAAATAGGGGGTTCACTTTAAATTTGCAGGGGGTCAACAGAAGGCCCCTGATATAATACAGTAGGGGGTGAAGTCCTCTATTAATTAACATGTTTTGGCTGGACTGGTGGGTTTAATCCGGGAACAGGGGGGTTTGTCCACCCCACAAACTCTCTGCTGTTCCAACGGGAAGCCAGGGTTGGATTTTGGAGACCTCTCTCATGACCGACGAAGTCTGAGGGGTTATCGAAGGGGTCTGCAATGAGGCAGCGCATGTGATGAATTAATCCAGTTAATCCCGCTGAGCTGCAGAGGCGCGGGAACAGAGCAGGGGCCAAAGGGTCTCCGAGCATCGAAACATTAGCATCATTCGACTCTGAGCTGGAAACGTGGAATCATCGCAGTGCGCAGTGCGCTGGCTATTAGAAAAGCAGAATTCAATGGGCGCCTCGCGGCCGGTAACCTCGGTGTAATGCACCATGGGTCATAACCCTTCACGTGCTGGGCGTATGTAGGGGTTGCTATGAATTAAGGCACTGAAGGGGTTAAAAGCTGCGTGAGCCACCCCTTAGCGCAAGTCAAGTTTAGCATTATATTCTGTGCCTGCGGACTGACTCGCGATGATGAGAATTACAGTCCAGGGTGTGAAAGTGATGAGCAGGATGACTAGGGGTGATAGGATGTGTGTTCCATGTGCAGCTCTGAACAAACCAGCCCAGGGGAGGCACCATGCTTTCCTACCAGCCGGGGGGTGGGGGCGGCTGTCAGGATGCGAGTAATGGTCCAGCACCTGCTCAGGCTGATGGGATTTGTATTCTAAAAGCATCCTGGCTAGACGTGATGCAGGGCAGGCAGCAGTCAGTGTGTCAGTACGAGGCCCCCGTCTTCACGTACACAGACGGATAAGAAGCAGGTTCGGATATTTCAATGGTTTATTTGAGGATGGGGAAGCTTATGCAGCGGCGCAGACGGTACTCCTAATCCCGTCCCGAGGATACGATTAGACACTGCAGACGTTGGCAGACATGGCTCTACCTGAAATTCCCTGTACATTATTAGCGCAAAGAGCAGTAGAGCCATCATCAGCCGCACACGTCAATGCAGGCCCGACGCCGAGCTGATAAAAGACACAAGTGGCTAATTCTGCCCCCCCGTCCCCGTCAAACACTCCGAAACGCCAGATGGAAAATAAAGCAGGACGTTCCTGATAACAAGAGATAGGACGTCCTTGGCAGAGCTTTGGCCAACTTGCTTTCCCACGATGCCCAGTGTCTCCCTCTGCCAACCCCCCTCTCCATCCATAGACGCGTGTAAGAACAATTCAAGGTTAACGTAATGCTCCTCCTCTGTACGGAAAAAGAAAGAGAGAAGCGGCATGATGGAATCATAAATAAATATATATTACTTTTTTAGAAGGTATTTTACCAGGAAGGATACATTGAGATTTCTCTGGTTTCAGTATGTCCTGGGTGGCGAGTATGTACCGTTAGGTGTCTTGCCAACGACTCTTACTGGAGAGGTGCTCTTGCCGGGATCGAACCTGTGTCTCAACGGTTATAGAGCAGTGATGTTACCTCTACTAAACAATTACCTGTATGTTTTGCACTCCGCCCCCCCCCCACACACACACAGCGACCCCTCTGGCTGATACAAGGTGGTCTTCAAAGCTCATGCAAATTGCCAATGAGATCTGACCGATATTAGTAAAATCCTATCCAGATCACGAGATTTAGGAATTCCCTAAGGGCAATTCGCCCGGGTCGCGGTTCTGTCCTTGACTAGTTAATCAGTTTCCCCTCTCTAATTGTCCCCCCCGCCCCCGTCTGCCCGATACGTTCTAGACCACGGCGGGTTTCCATACCCGGTGCCTCCATTGACAAAATCAAGTATGGCGGCTACGATTAATGAAACCAGGACGTATCTTACACCACAGCCACATCCCAGGGGACTAAACATATGTCCACATCCCCTTCCTTCTGCTTTCACTCCCCCCCCATTGTTGGCAGGGAGTCATGCAATGTGAATCCTACTTCGTGCAGGGCAGCACTTTTCAGGCACTGTTGCTTCTTACCGCACAAAAGTGATATCTACCCGGGAAAACACAACGGACCCTTCAAACCTAGTTTAAAAGTCCGAATTTTATGTTTGTGCCCAAAATCCTCCACAAGCCCCGTGAAAATGATTTATGGAGGGGGACTGCAAGAGGCCGGGCCGGTGCAATGCGGCGAGCCATAAACCGACGGGCGACAATGAATTCCAAGCACAGAACAATTCAATAAAAGCACCAGTCGTGTTTAACGGCACCTTTTTATAGCACTGTGAGCGGCAAGGTGGGCGGCCGCGCCGCCACGGGGGCTGGATGTCACTTTCTTGTGTTTTATGGCAAATCGTTTCTTAAACTCGACTCACCCCGTAACGTATAATCTACCTCTCAAGACCTCCCCGTCCGTTACCTAGCCAGTGGCCAGGGACCCGGGTCTGTGCTGCTATTTTCCCCCTTCTCGTCATTAGGAGGGCCGGCGTCTCGCTTGTGTTTGTGGAGATAAATGGCGCTCTGACCTTAAAAATCGGCTAAATAATTACCCGGGTGAGAATAACCTCCAGGACGCGGGGATTTAACGGCTGCTCACTTCATGTCACAAACCCCTGGCAGGTAACGCTGAAAGGTTTTTGATTAAATGCGAGAAAAACAAATCCCTTCTTGGAGACGGAAGGCGGGTGAGATCCGTGTCCTTCCAGATTATTAGAGGGCTTGGAGATCCAGACAGGCGTACAACGAGAAACATCAACAATCTAATAAAACAAGCAATAAAAACGGGACTCGCGGGAACGTGACGGAGAGAGAGAGGGAGACAGACGAGCTTAAGAAAGCCTGGAGTAGATTAATGAATGGCTGGAGCGACGCAGAAGGTGGTGCTACTCTCCACAACGGTGCAGAGGGACTAATTATCCAAAAACACTCATAAGAGAAGGACATCAAGGGGAGTCCATCATACTACTGAACCAGGCATCAGGTTAAGAGGTCCCCGAACCCCATTCTCCATCCAACACACAGTATCATCCTTCCACACAGACCAAACACCACGGTTGACATTGGCTCATTGATGTCACCAAGACAAACATTCGAGTCGTGAACCTAGCGGTGGTTTGGCAATGCGAGGCTGGTCTGTGTCGAAGGTGAGGGGATTGGGGAGACGACGTGAATTGGTGGAACATTTCAACGCGATCAGGAACTTTAGGTCAAAACAGCTGAAATTTGAAACGGTTTTCCAACTCAAGTATTATTATAAGAAAACTATTTTGGCCAAAAATGCTAAAATTTTACAACAAATCATCAAAAAAAAAAGGAAAAAGCACCGTGTGAAATTATTCTGGACTTGTCCAACATGGCGCAGGAATCACAAAATATAGATTTGTAAAATAATTCCTCTTTTTCATTGATACGTAACAATGGATTTCAAGCAATGTGTAATTATTTGGGGTAATTGGCGGTTTATTGACTGTTGATGATCTTATCTGTAGATAAGCATAAAAATATATAAATAAGGCAATATTATCCCAACTAAACCTTTTCCTCTGAAATCCGAGCTCGCCAAACTGCTCTCCTGTGTCCGTAGGGAATTAGTAACAGTTTAGAGATGGCTTTTCAGACCCCAAACCTGTTGTATAAAGCAGCCAGAAAAAAACAAACAAAAAACAAACTGTAATAAGAGGACATTGGTTGGATTTGGGACAAAAATGCCTGGAAAAAGATTCAAGTAAACCTCAGCAATGTAAACAAAAAAAAATAAAAAGACGGAAAGAAAACACACATTTTTGTCTCCATAAAAGAAAAACAAATTGATTTCTTGTTAAATTCTGTAGAAAGTAACTCATGTCGTGTATTTTTATCCCTGGATGATCTACGTGCATTGTAACAGTTGTTATTCATTGGGAAATTCTCCCAATGGAGATTTGTGATCCGGGGTCAGCGCCCTCTGCCTTCACGGAGAACCAGAGGGCTTGGTGGCACAATATGGTCCAGAACTCAAAGGGTCAAGACATCTCCAATCATTGCAGAGGCCCCCAGGGCCAGCGATGGAGCCCATTACTTAATGCTTGAGAAAGTCCCTTTCTTATGCACTGACAACCATGCTCATTTTTTTGAGAAAGTATTTTACCAGGAAGGATACATTGGGATTTCTCTGGTTTTCAGTGTGTCCTGGGTGGCGATTATGTACCATTAGGTGTATTGCCCAAGGACTCTTATTGGAGAGGTGCTCTTGCCGGGATCGAACCTGTGTATCTACGGTTATAGAGCAGTGATGTTACCCCTACTCCACCCAGCCAGTACTCCATTTGGTCAATGGACAACAAGCCACTTGTTGTTATTTGATCAATGGAAACGTGGCCCAAAAACCACTTGCTGTTCAAACTCAGATCCCCTTTTCCAAAACCTCAGTACAGAGCTAGTTTCCCTTAAAAAAATGCCATGAGCCCATAGCTAGTGTTCAAGATCCAGGCCCCTTACTCTGTCCAGGTCCCTGATACGAGTTTCATTTGTCACCCCTTATGGTATCCCTAGAAGCCCCTACTAAATTCCATATTGCCTCCATAAGTTGTGTGGTGCTTGGGTTTCATCTGAACAATAAAAGATAACTTGGGTTGTTATCATTAAACAGTTTTTCTGGAATTCCTTTAGGATACTTTTTAACCAATGAATCAGGAAGAAATTCAGAATGCTATACAGAGGCAGCTCAAGAGAGTGAGGACCATGGGTGCACAACCTCGGCCCTACAGATGTTACTGAACTACATCTCCCAAGATAGTCAACTCAGTAGGTCGAAAAAGCCTTAAGAGATGTAGTTTCAGTGCATCTGGAGGGCCATGGTCGTGCAGCCCTGACTTAGACCAATCTCATCTACGAAGCCCGTGTTCTTATGCAAAAAGCTGCTGCAATCCACCCAGGACATTGTATTTAAGCAGGCTCGTGCAGCTCTCTTGGTAGCTGGGTGTATGTGAATGCAGGGGTGTATCTGTGTGGAAGGTCAGTACAGATGCATTCCACAGGACGTCCATCATCCTTTAAGGCACCAGCTGCTCATTTCCTCATAACTACAGGGTCATATCTGGGAATGTTATAGAATATTTCCACCATGACGAGCGAACGCAAAAACCTGCACGCAAGTAACTGTGATGCTCTCAGTCTGGGAAACGCGGCCGCTGTCCGTCCCGTCCGTTCTTTTCTTTCTCCGTGGAAGCTCTCACATAGGGCATGTCTGACTACGACTAGGAGAAAGTGACATAAATAAACCCAAGCGTGCTGGCTGTCAGTGGAGAGGCAGAATAATGGAAATATTCTGTATGAGATAAAATGTGCTGTTACTTACTGCCTTAGCACAAAAGAAAGGAGCGGAAAATTCTAAAAAGCCGTTCTGATGGTTTCATTAGAAAAGCTGACCTCGTGTTCTAATCCTTATAATGTGTATTATATATTCGCTGACCATGTAGTTACGTCAGGTATCAGGTCAGGGTTCATAAAAGACTGACATATATTTTGTGACAGATCTCAGTACCTAGACCGGGTCACATCTGTCAATGCCGCTTCCTTGCAGAACCCGCCCCCCCCGTGCTCTCCCCAGGCCTTTCTCCTGTCCTCAAACAAAGCTTAAGGAACGGGACACGTAGAGAGCCTGCTAGCACCCCCCAGAAAAAAGACTAGGCTGTAGATCTGGAGGTTTTCAGGGTCAGAAAGGAATGCATTTAAAACTGGGGACAGGCACACATATCTATATGGTCAAACCTGGGTTATTTACATACACAAAAACCTCCACTAGAAAATGTTGGGACACATTATTGACTAGGACAAATAATGGAACATTGCATAGCATTCCTAAACGAGGCAGCACAATGGCAATTGTTAACAGTGAACAGATTAAGTCTAAAACAGCAGATAATGGGGCAGTGTTTGCTTGACAAAACAGATTAACAAAGCAGATTAATTCATGAGACTAGGCATGCCCTTGCTGTGTATATGTATATTTACACACAAAGGAAGAATGTTATATGTCCTGAAGAAAGTTAGTGTAACTGAAACGTAAATGACATTCTGTGTTGCAATAATTTGTATTTTCTGGAAAGATCCTGCAGTGCTGGTCCATCTACAACAATATATATATATTTATTTATTAAGATAAAGGAAATAGGATATTAACATTAATATTCTGCTATGGCACAGGTGAAGGTTTTTCCTGTGTTTGTTGCTGTGTGGTTGTGATTTCAGTGTGGTGGCATTTACCGATTAAATGGATTTTTTTTCTCTCATTTAATTTTATTTTTTCCCTATTTTTTGCGATGCGATCATCAATCCGCCAGGCAGAAAGGTGACCATTTCTGCAGAGGTGAGAATGGGAAATTGAATCTACCCCCTGCCCTTTCAGTTTCCCGTCTAAAAAAAGGGTACGACATGAATTATTAATAGCACAATCTTGGTTACACAGAGGCTGGAGTGTGACAGAGCTGTGTGTGTGGGAGTTTGCGCTGAATGTGGTGCAGGGATAGGTCTGATGTCGCATTAGGAGGCTGGCAGAAAGCCTGTGATGCTCTTACCCCAGCTCACATCATCCTCAGCCGGCTCTTGGGGTTGTCAGAGGCCTATGTGTCCCCCTTCCTCTGTGTATTCTAAAGGGAGAAGGTGTGGAGTTTTTGATGGCTACATTCAGAGTTCGAGTTGTAAAAAAATAAGTGTGGGAACTCACCGAGATTTCTGTCCCCAATAAGCTGTTATTTCACACCTAAAACAAATGAACAATACATCCTGATTATAAATATATACACATTACATACATATATTGATTTTAGTAAAAATATATGATAAATCAGATATTTATTGTGGTGTAACAGGGAAACATATGAAAACCTAAATAAAAGCTTTATCATGTGTGGGACCAATGGGAATGCCATTCCCTCAGCAAAAATAGTGGAGGAACTGCGTTCCAACACATTCCCCCTTGACTTGAGCCATGCATACATTTATTTAACCGTAACATGTGTCCGATAAGTCATGCAGAATACAAACAAAGCAAACAGGACGGGTAATTCTCCAATGTGACAGAGCTGAGGGGTTCCTCATGCTGAGCTGAGTTTAACATTTGGAGGGCACATTTATAAGAAGTCACTTTCCAGTGAATACATGGGTAAATATAAGGCAGAGTAAGGTAAGGGCCGCCTGGAAAGATCATAGACTGATGCCAGCCTAACACTCCATTGCAGCTCAGCACAGAGTGTACAGGGGGCACTTCCATAATGATACAGCTCTGAATGTGTGACATATATAGAGCAAATGTTATATTCTGTATCTATCTGCATATGTAGCTATCTGTATCTGCATCTATCTATATCAGTGTCCATCTGAATCTATCTGCATCTGTAGCTATATGTATCTGCATCTATCTATATCAGTATCCATCTGAATCTATCTGCATCTGTAGTGATCTGTATCTGTATCTATCTATATCAGTATTCATCTGAATCTATCTGCATCTGTAGCTATCTGTATCTGTATCCATCTGAATCTATCTACATCTGTAGCTATCTGTATCCATCTGAATCTATCTGCATCTGTAGTGATCTGTATCTGTATCTATCTATATCAGTGTCCATCTGAATCTATCTGCATCTGTAGCTATCTGTATCTATCTATATCAGTATCCATCTGAATCTATCTGCATATGTAGCTATCTGTATCAGTGTCCATCTGAATCTATCTACATCCGTAGCTATCTGTATCAGTATCCATCTGAATCTATCTGCATCTGTAGCTATCTGTATCTGCATCTATCTATATCAGTGTCCATCTGAATCTATCTGCATCTGTAGCTATATGTATCTGCATCTATCTATATCAGTATCCATCTGAATCTATCTGCATCTGTAGTGATCTGTATCTGTATCTATCTATATCACTATCCATCTGAATCTATCTGCATCTGTAGCTATCTGTATCTATCTATATCAGTATCCATCTGAATCTATCTGCATCTGTAGTGATCTGTATCTGTATCTATCTATATCAGTGTCCATCTGAATCTATCTGCATCTGTAGCTATCTGTATCTATCTATATCAGTATCCATCTGAATCTATCTGCATATGTAGCTATCTGTATCTGTATCCATCTGAATCTATCTGCATATGTAGCTATCTGTATCTGTATCCATCTGAATCTATCTGCATATGTAGCTATCTGTATCTGTATCCATCTGAATCTATCTGCATATGTAGCTATCTGTATCCATCTGAATCTATCTGCATATGTAGCTATCTGTATCTGTATCCATCTGAATCTATATGCATATGTAGCTATCTGTATCTATCTATATCAGCATCCATCTGAATCTATCTGCATCTATAGCTGTATCAGTGTCCATCTGAATCTATCTGCATCTGTAGCTATCTGTATCTGTACCTATCTATATCAGTATCCATCTGAATCTTTCTGCATCTGTAGCTATCTGTATCCATCTGAATCTATCTGCATCTGTAGCTATCTGTATCTGTATCCATCTGCATCTGTAGCTATCTGTATCTGTATCCATCTGAATTTATCTGCATATGTAGCTATCTGTATCTGTATCTATCTATATCAGTATCCATACGAATCTATCTGCATCTGTAGCTATCTGTATCTGCATCTATCTATATCAGTGTCCATCTGAATCTATCTGCATCTGTAGCTATATGTATCTCCATCTATCTATATCAGTATCCATCTGAATCTATCTGCATCTGTAGTGATATGTATCTGTATCTATCTATATCACTATCCATCTGAATCTATCTGCATCTGTAGCTATCTGTATCTATATCAGTATACATCTGAATTTATCTGCATCTGTAGCTATCTGTATTTATATCAGTGTCCATCTGAATCTATCTGCATCTGTAGCTATCTGTATCCATCTGAATTTATCTGCATCTGAATCTATCTGCATCTGTAGCTATCTGTATCAGTATCCATCTGAATCTATCTGCATCTGTAGCTATCTGTATCAGTATCCAACTGAATCTATCTGCATCTGTAGCCATCTGTATATGTATCCATCTGAATCTATCTGCATCTGTAGCTATCTGTATCAGTATCCAACTGAATCTATCTGCATCTGTAGCCATCTGTATCTGTATCCATCTGAATCTATCTGCATCTGTAGCTATCTGTATCTACGTCTATCTCTATCAGTATCCATCTGAATTTATCTGCATCTGTAGCTATCTGTATCAGTATCCAACTGAATCTATCTGCATCTGTAGCCATCTGTATCTGTATCCATCTGAATCTATCTGCATCTGTAGCTATCTGTATCTACGTCTATCTCTATCAGTATCCATCTGAATTTATCTGCATCTGTAGCTATCTGTATCTATCTATCAGTATCCATCTGAATTTATCTGCATCTGTAGCTATCTGTATCTATCTATATCAGTATTCATCTGAATCTATCTGCATCTGTAGCTATATGCGTCTAGCTATATCAGTATCCATCTGAATCTATCTACATCTGTAGCTATCTGTATCTGTATCCATCTGAATCTATCTGCATATGTAGCTATCTGTATCTATCTATATCAGTATCCAACTGAATCTATCTGCATCTATAGCTGTATCAGTGTCCATCTGAATCTATCTGCATCTGTAGCTATCTGTATCTGTACCTATCTATATCAGTATCCATCTGAATCTTTCTGCATCTGTAGCTATCTGTATCTGTATCTATCTATATCAGTATCCATCCGAATCTATCTGCATCTGTAGCTATCTGTATCTGTATCCATCTGAATCTATCTGCTTCTGTAGCTATCTGTATCTACGTATATCTATATCAGTATCCATCTGAATTTATCTGCATCTGTAGCTATCTGTATTTATATCAGTGTCCATCTGAATATATCTACATCTGTAGCTATCTGTATCTACGTCTATCTATATCAGTATCCATCTGAATCTATCTACATCTGTAGCTATCTGTATCTGCATCTATCTATATCAGTGTCCATCTGAATCTATCTACATCTGTAGCTATCTGTATCTGCGTCTATCTATATCAGTGTCCATCTGAATATATCTACATCTGTAGCTATCTGTATCTACGTCTATCTATATCAGTATCCATCTGAATCTATCTACATCTGTAGCTATATCAGTGTCCATCTGAATCTAATCTACATCTGTTAGTTATCTGTATCTACGTCTATCTATAAATCAGTGTCCATCTGACATCTATCTACATCTGTAGCTATCTGATCTACGTCTATCTATATCAGTGTCCATCTGAATTGTTATCTGCATCTGTAGCTATATCAGTGAGGGTCCATCTGATCCATCTAGCATCTGTAGCTACTTTATCTAACGTCTACTATATCAGTGTCCATCTGAATCTATCTAACATATGTAGCTATCTTATCTGTGGTTGTAACAGGGTCCGGGCCCTGTTTATTCTAACCATGTCCTGGACCATGTTTTTGTGAGCCAGAGGCTCCAGAGGGCAGTATATCCCTGGTAGGAAGGGTTAACACCCTTCCAGCTAGCACACCTGTAGGCGTTTCCTCTTGGGTCTTCTTAGCAGGACTGAGAGGGGAGGATCTCTCTCTCAGTAGCAATCCACCCTGGGAGAGAGAGGTCGTGACTTCGCTGTACTCTGCAGGAAAGAGACTGGTGAGAATCTCTCATGCGTGATTTACTTTGTTTGTTTTTGTACTGGGCCCGGGTAGCTGGCCCAGTAACCGGTAGTAAGGGCACTACGGAAAAGAGGTAGGCTCCTGACAGGAGTAGGCCGATTGTTTTGTTTAGTTTTGTTTGTGCATAAAAGGGGAAGCCTCCCCAACTGCTGAAAAAGACTGTGTTCTGCTTTATAATAAAAGTACACCTGAGCCGCAATCTCCTGCTGTCCGGGCCATATTTTGAGCAACCTACCACAAGTGGTGGCAGCGGTGGGATCTTCAACCGGCTCCGCTCGAAGGTAGGACTGGAGGACGTTGTGAAGGCCCTGGTCCAAGCCACGGCGGTGCAGCAGGAAACAAGCAGGCAAGCTTTAGCAGCACAGCAGGAGTGCAATAGACTGTTGGCCCAGCAGATTGGGGCCCTGGCGGAGACACAAAAAATGGAGCATGCCCTGCTTAAGAATGTCCTGGAAAACGTTACTTCCCAGACAGTTCCTGCACTAGAAAAAGGTAATGGCACGATCCGGGCAAGCAACTGTCTGCAGAAGATGACTGCAGAGGATGATGTGGAAAGCTATCTACTGGCGTTTGAGAGAACTGCTACTCGTGAAGCCTGGCCTCCAACACAGTGGGCAGGGATCATCGCTCCTTTCCTCGTGGGGGAAGCACAAAAAGCCTACTACGACCTGGAAGAGGAAGCGGCTGCCGACTACCCACAACTAAAGGCAGAAATATTGGCCAGGTTGGGAGTGACGGCGACTGTGAGAGCCCAACGCTTCTATAAATGGCGATTTAAAGAAGGTCTGGCCCCCAGATCCCAAATGTTTGACTTGATTCATCTGGCCCGGAAATGGCTCAAACCGGAGAACCAAAGCCCTGCAAAAATGCTGGAAACTCTGGTGCTTGACCGGTACCTGAGAGAACTTCCCCGTGGCCTGCGTGAATGGGTCAGTCAGGGAAACCCCACTACCTATGATGGCATGATAGCCCACGTCGAACGTTATCTGTCTGCAAAAGACTTGGAGAAATGTTCAATGCCGTACAGCTCGCTCCCGAGACCAAGAAACCGCCGGAATGAGCCTGAAGCGGAGTCTGGAGGGGGAGTGCGCCGACAGAAAATGGACTCTAGGGACAAGTGTCTGTGAGAGAGGATCGCTTTGGGGGAAATTCCATAGTTTGCTTCGAGTGTGGCGGGAAAGGACATGTCAGGGCAATCTGCCCTAACCGCGCAGAACCAATGCAATGTGGACTGGGGGAAAATCCCCTAAACTTTTGTGGACTGATATCGGGCATGGTGGAAGGCTCAAACGCCTTTAGAATGAAGGTGCAACTGAACAGCCAAGATACAGGGGCATTAGTCGACTCAGGCAGTGCCTTAACCTTGGTCGCAGGTGGTTTGGTCAAACCCAATCATGTACAAAACCATAAAACCATGGGGTACTTTGTGTTCATGGGTGCACGGTACGGTACCTACTGCCCCTATAGAGGTTGTTGTGCAGGGCAGACTGATTAAAATGTCAGCGGTAGTGGTAAAGCGGTTACCCTATCCCCTAATTATAGGCAGGAACTTTCCTGACTTCCACACCCTGTTACAGTCACCGGGAACACCGAAAAAAGCCGACCCTGAAGTTGAACAAGGGGATGGTGATATCCTTAAGATGTTTCCCTTTACTGATCCCGATCTGTATGTGGACAACCCGAAAATAGGTAAAACCAGACGAGCATGCCGGGAGAGCAAACAGCGGTTTAATAGAGCTGTAAATGAGGTATTCTTGAATGAACGTGGAAAGCGTAACAGTAAAGGTGTAGCCACCCAATGTACCGAAGACGATATAGAGGTTGGACAAAGGGTGCATGACCTTGAGTCAGACGTTGAGACAGAGGTGGAGGACCCAATACCCTTGGATCTTTCCAGTAGTAGCTTTGGAAGAGACCAAGCAAACGATCCACTGTTGCAGGTCGCTAGAAGCCGGGTAGTAGAGGTGAATGGGGTGACTGTGCAGGGTAGCACCAAAGGTACCTACCCATATTTCCTCCTTAAGAATGATCTCCTTTATAGGGTAACTTCAGATGAAGGCCAAGAGATTGAGCAGCTGGTTGTTCCTTCCTCGTATACTCGGAAGGTGCTTAACTTTTCCCACTCTCACCTCCTGGGGGGACACTTGGGGTAGACAAGACTCAGGAAAGGGTGCTCAGAAGGTTCTTTTGGCCAGGAGTATATGAGGAGATCAAAAGGTACTGCGCTTCCTGCCCGGAATGTCAATTGTCATCCCCGAAACCCAGGTTAAGGGCCCCACTCATACCTCTCCCTGTTATCGATGTGCCCTTTGAGAGGATTGGCATGGACCTGGTAGGTCCGCTGGACAAAACTTCTCGGGGGCACCAATATATTCTGGTACTCCTGGATTACGCCACCAGATATCCTGAGGCCGTTCCCTTGCGCAAGGCCAACGCCAAAACCATAGCGAAGGAGTTGATTCAGGTATTCTCGCGAGTTGGCATACCCAAGGAAATCCTGACCGATCAAGGGACGCCGTTTGTCTCCCGGGTGATGAAAGAGTTGTGTCAGTTGCTTAACATTCACCCTTTGCGAACCTCAGTCTACCACCCACAGACAGACGGGCTGGTGGAGCGATTCAATCGTACCCTGAAGGGGATGTTAAAAAAGGTAGTCAGTCGAGATGGGAAAGACTGGGACCTGCTGCTTCCGTATTTGCTATTTGCGGTCCGTGAAATTCCCCAAAGTTCAACGGGCTTCTCCCCGTTTGAACTTTTGTATGGGAGGCACCCCCGAGGCATACTAGATGTGCTGAAAGAGACTTGGGAGGAACAAGGTGTCCCCGGGGTCAGTACTGTACAGCACGTGGAACAAATCCAGGAGCGTATATCCCGGATTGTTCCCCTCGTTCGCCACCACATGGAACTGGCTCAGAGTACTCAGAAGCTCCACTATGACCAGAGGGCCGTGGTGAGAGAATTCAAAGCTGGTGACAGGATAATGGTTCTAGTCCCCACTGCCGAAAGTAAGCTTCTAGCACGTTGGCAGGGACCCTATGAGGTGTTGGATAAGATAAGCCCAGTGAATTATAGGGTCAGTCAACCTGAACGCCGTAAGAAGGAGGCTGTGTTTCACATCAACCTCCTTAAACCCTGGCAGGATAGAGAGGCCTGTACTGTCGCTGTGGGCGATGCGGAATTCCCTGTCCACTGGACAGTCTGTTCCAATTTCCCCTGAGTTAACACCCAAGCAAACAGAGGAGGCTATACAGCTGGTCGAGAGGAATGAAGATGTCTTCTCAGCAACACCGGGTAGGACCCAAGAAATTGCCCATGATATCGTTACAGAACCTGGGGTCACTGTAAGGGTAAAACCGTACCGGATACCTGAGGCAAAAAGGGACGCTGTGAGGGCGGAAGTAAGAAAAATGCTTGAATTAGGGGTAATAGAAGAATCCCAGAGCAACTGGTCTAGCCCGATCGTCCTAGTACCTAAGCCTGATGGGTCTATCAGGTTCTGTAATGATTTCAGAAAGCTGAACGAGGTATCTAAATTTGATGCATACCCCATGCCTCGGGTGGACGAGTTGGTGGAGAGGCTAGCGAAAGCCAGATACCTCTCTCTCCTAGACCTGACGAAGGGGTATTGGCAGATACCTTTATCCAAGGAAGCGAGAGAGAAAACTGCATTTGCGACACCTGATGGGCTGTTTCATTATAGGATAATGCCTTTTGGCCTCCATGGAGCCCCAGCAACCTTTCAGAGGTTGATGGATAAGCTACTTAGACCTCATGCCACATATGCCGCCGCGTATCTGGATGACGTCATCATCCACAGCTCCGACTGGGAAACGCATCTGATGAAATTGCAGGCAGTTTTGGACACATTTAGAAGAGCTGGGCTGACAGCAAATCCCCCTAAATGCACTATTGGTATGACTGAAGCCAGGTATTTAGGTTATGTGGTTGGTAGGGGAGTGGTAAAGCCCCAACTTAACAAAATAGGTGCCATACAACACTGGCCCAGGCCTCTGAGAAAGAAGCAGGTGAGAGCCTTTTTAGGGATCGTGGGCTATTACCGAAGGTTTATCCCCCATTTTGCCACAAGGGCTGCTCCCCTCACCGATCTTACGCGAGCGAAGAGTCCAGACATGGTACGCTGGGATAGCAAGGCGGAGGAATCTTTTGTTGACCTAAGGGAGGCTCTATGTACTCAGCCTGTGCTCATAGCGCCAGACTTTACCAAAGAGTTTTTCCTCCAGACTGATGCCTCTGCGGTTGGGTTGGGTGCTGTGCTGTCCCAGTTTGTTGACGATGAGGAGCACCCCGTTCTTTATCTGAGCAGGAAGCTGTTGCCCAGGGAGCAGCGCTATGCCACGATAGAAAAGGAGTGCTTAGCGATAAAGTGGGCTGTGGAAGCCTTACGGTATCATTTGTTGGGCAGGCGTTTCACCCTTGTCACTGACCATGCCCCGTTAAAATGGATGCATACCAACCGGGACCGGAACTCGAGAATCACAAGGTGGTTTTTATCCTTGCAGCCGTTTAGTTTTGTGGTGAGACACCGTGCAGGTCTCCTTCATGGCAATGCCGATGCTTTGTCTAGGGCTCACGGCCTTGCGGCGGAGGCCGCTTCCCACTCCTGTGTTAAGCTGGGGGGTGGGATGTGTAACAGGGTCCGGGCCCTGTTTATTCTAACCATGTCCTGGACCATGTTTTTGTGAGCCAGAGGCTCCAGAGGGCAGTATATCCCTGGTAGGAAGGGTTAACACCCTTCCAGCTAGCACACCTGTAGGCGTTTCCTCTTGGGTCTTCTTAGCAGGACTGAGAGGGGAGGATCTCTCTCTCAGTAGCAATCCACCCTGGGAGAGAGAGGTCGTGACTTCGCTGTACTCTGCAGGAAAGAGACTGGTGAGAATCTCTCATGCGTGATTTACTTTGTTTGTTTTTTTGTACTGGGCCCGGGTAGCTGGCCCAGTAACCGGTAGTAAGGGCACTACGGAAAAGAGGTAGGCTCCTGACAGGAGTAGGCCGATTGTTTTGTTTAGTTTTGTTTGTGCATAAAAGGGGAAGCCTCCCCAACTGCTGAAAAAGACTGTGTTCTGCTTTATAATAAAAGTACACCTGAGCCGCAATCTCCTGCTGTCCGGGCCATATTTTGAGCAACCTACCACAGTGTCTATCTATAATCAGTGTCCTCCATCTGAATCTATCTGCAATCTGTAGCTATCTTTATCTGTGTCTTATCTATATCATATCCATCGAAATTTTCTGTATCTGTAAGCTATCTGTATCCATCTGAATTTTTCTGCATCTGTAGCTTATCTGCATTAAAGGCATCTGTACTCTTTATCTATCTATATCAGTATTCATCTGAATCTAATCTGCATCTGTAGCTATATCAGTGTCCATCTGAATCTATCTACATCTGTAGCTTCTGTATCTTCGTCTATATCAGTATCCATCTGAATCTATCTACATCTGTAGCTATCTGTATCTGTGTCTATCTATATCAGTGTCCATCTGAATCTATCTACATCTGTAGCTATCGTTATCTGTGTCTATCTATATCAGTGTCCATCTGAATTTATCTGCATCTGTAGCTATATCAGTGTCCATCTGAATCTATCTACATCTGTAGCTATCTGTATCCACGTCTATCTGTATCAGTATCCATCTGAATCTATCTACATCTGTAGCTATCTGTATCTGCGTCTATCTATATCAGTATCCATCTGAATTTATCTGCATCTGTAGCTATCTGTATCTATATCAGTATCCATCTGAATTTATCTGCATCTGTAGCTATCTGTATCTATATCAGTATCCATCTGAATCTATCTGCATCTGTAGCTATATCAGTATCCATCTGAATCTATCTGCATCTGTAGCTATCTGTATCTTTATCTGCGTCTATCTATATCAGTATACATCTGAATATATCTGCATCTGTAGCTATCTGTATCTGTATCCATCTGAATATATCTGCATCTGAATCTATCTGCATCTGTAGCTATCTGTATCTGTATCTATCTATATCAGTATCCATCTGAATCTATCTGCATCTGTAGCTATCTGTATCTGTACCTATCTATATCAGTATCCATCTGAATCTATCTGCATCTGTAGCTATCTGTATCTGTATCACCTGAATCTATCTGCATCTGTAGCTATCTGTATATGTATCCATCTGAATCTATCTGCATCTGTAGCTATATGTATCTGTATCCATCTGAATCTATCTGCATCTGTAGCTATCTGTATCTATCTATATCAGTATTCATCTGAATCTATCTGCATCTGTAGCTATCTGTATCTGTATCCATCTGAATCTATCTGCTTCTGTAGCTATCTGTATCTGTACCTATCTATATCAGTATCCATCTGAATCTATCTGCATCTGTAGCTATCTGTATCTGTATCCATCTGAATCTATCTGCATCTGTACCTATCTGTATCTGTATCCATCTGAATCTATCTGCATATGTAGCTATCTGTATCTATATCATCTGAATCTATCTGCATCTGTAGCTATCTGTATCTGTATCTATCTGAATCTATCTGCATCTGTAGCTATCTGTATCTATCTATATCAGTATTCATCTGAATCTATCTGCATCTGTAGCTATCTGTATCTGTATCCATCTGAATCTATCTGCTTCTGTAGCTATCTGTATCTATACCTATCAATATCAGTATCCATCTGAATCTATCTGCATCTGTAGCTATCTGTATCTGTATCCATCTGAATTTATCTGCATCTGTAGCTATCTGTATCAGTATCCATCTGAATCTATCTGCATCTGTAGCTATCTGTATCTACGTCTATCTATATCAGTATCCATCTGAATTTATCTGCATCTGTAGCTATATGTATCTATATCAGTATCCATCTGAATCTATCTGCATCTGTAGCTATCTGTATCTGTATCCATCTGAATCTATCTGCATCTGTAGCTATCTGTATCTGTATCCATATGAATCTATCTGCATCTGTAGCTATCTGTATCTGTACCTATCTATATCAGTATCCATCTGAATCTATCTGCATCTGTAGCTATCTGTATATGTATCCATCTGAATCTATCTGCATCTGTAGCTATATGTATCTGTATCCATCTGAATCTATCTGCATCTGTAGCTATCTGTATCTTTATCCATCTGAATCTATCTGCATATGTAGCTATCTGTATCATCTGAATCTATCTGCATCTGTAGCTATCTGTATCTGTATCCATCTGAATCTATCTGCATCTGTAGCTATCTGTATCAATCTGAATCTATCTGCATCTGTAGCTATCTGTATCTGTATCCATCTGAATATATCTGCATCTGAATCTATCTGCATCTATAGCTATCTGTATGTATCCATCTGAATTTATCTGCATATGTAGCTATCTGTATCTGTATCTATCTATATCAGTATCCATCCTAATATATCTGCATCTGTAGCTATCTGTATCTGTATCCATCTGAATCTATCTGCTTCTGTAGCTATCTGTATCTGTACCTATCTGCATCTGTAGCTATCTGTATCTGTATCCATCTGAATCTATCTGCATCTGTAGCTATCTGTATCTGTATCCATCTGAATCTATCTGCATATGTAGCTATCTGTATCACCTGAATCTATCTGCATCTGTAGCTATCTGTATATGTATCTATCTGAATCTATATGCATCTGTAGCTATCTGTATCTATATCAGTATTCATCTGAATCTATTGGCATCTGTAGCTATCTGTATCTGTATCCATCTGAAACGATCTGCTTCTGTAGCTATCTGTATCTGTACCTATCTATATCTGTAGCTATCTGTATCTGTATCCATCTGAATCTATCTGCATCTGTAGCTATCTGTATCTGTATCCATCTGAATCTATCTGCATATGTAGCTATCTGTATCACCTGAATCTATCTGCATCTGTAGCTATCTGTATATGTATCTATCTGAATCTATATGCATCTGTAGCTATCTGTATCTATATCAGTATTCATCTGAATCTATCGGCATCTGTAGCTATCTGTATCTGTATCCATCTGAATCTATCTGCATATGTAGCTATCTGTATCACCTGAATCTATCTGCATCTGTAGCTATCTGTATATGTATATATCTGAATCTATATGCATCTGTAGCTATCTGTATCTATATCAGTATTCATCTGAATCTATCGGCATCTGTAGCTATCTGTATCTATATCATCTGAATCTATCTGCATCTGTATCTATCTATATCAGTATTCATCTGAATCTAACTGCATCTGTAGCTATCTGTATCTGTCTATATCAGTATCCAACTGAATCTATCTGCATCTGTAGCTGTATCAGTATCCATCTGAATCTATCTGCATCTGTAGCTATCTGTATCTATCTATATCAGTATCCATTTGAATCTATCTGCATCTGTAGCTATCTGAATCTATCTGTATCTGTATCCATCTGAATCTATCTGTATCTATGAGTATCCATCTGAATCTATCTGCATCTGTAGCTATCTGTATCTGTATCTATCTATCAGTATCCATCTGAATCTATCTGCATCTGAATCTATCTGCATCTGTAGCTATCTGTATCTATCTATATCAGTATCCAACTGAATCTATCTGCATCTGTAGCTATCTGTATCTGCGTCTAGCTATATCAGTATCCAACTGAATCTATCTGCATCTGTAGCTATCTGTATCCATCTGAATATATCTGCATCTGTAACTATCTGTATCTGTATCTATCTATATCAGTATCCATCCAAACCTATCTGCATCTGTAGCTATCTGTATCTGCATCTATCTCTATCAGTATCCATCTGAATTTATCTGCATCTGTAGCTATCTGTATCTATCTATATCAGTATCTGTATATATCTGCATCTGTAGCTATCTGTATCTGTATCCATCTGAATCTATCTGTCTCTGTAGCTATCTGTATCTATCTGCATCTGTAGCTATCTGTATCTGTATCTATCTATATCAGTATCCATCTGAATCTATCTGCATCTGTAGCTATCTGTATCTGTATCTATCTATATCAGTATCCATCTGAATCTATCTGCATCTGTAGCTATCTGTATCTGTATCTATCTATATCAGTATCCATCTGAATCTATCTGCATATGTAGCTATCTGTATCTGTATCTATCTATATCAGTATCCATCCTAATCTATCTGCATCTGTAGCTATCTGTATCTGTATCCATCTGAATCTATCTGCTTCTGTAGCTATCTGTATCTGTACCTATCTGCATCTGTAGCTATCTGTATCTGTATCCATCTGAATCTATCTGCATCTGTAGCTATCTGTATCTGTATCCATCTGAATCTATCTGCATATGTAGCTATCTGTATCACCTGAATCTATCTGCATCTGTAGCTATCTGTATATGTATCTATCTGAATCTATATGCATCTGTAGCTATCTGTATCTATATCAGTATTCATCTGAATCTATCGGCATCTGTAGCTATCTGTATATGTATCCATCTGAAACGATCTGCTTCTGTAGCTATCTGTATCTGTACCTATCTATATCAGTATCCATCTGAATCTATCTGCATCTGTAGCTATCTGTATATGTATCCATCTGAATCTATCTGCATCTGTAGCTATCTGTATCTGTACCTATCTATCTGCATCTGTAGCTATCTGTATCCATCTGAATCTATCTGCATCTGTAGCTATCTGTATCTGTATCTATCTATATCAGTATTCATCTGAATCTATCTGCATCTGTAGCTATCTGTATCTATATCAGTATCCATCTGAATCTATCTGCATCTGTAGCTATCTGTATCTATATCAGTGTCCATCTGAATCTATCTGCATCTGTAGCTATCTGTATCTGTATCTATCTATATCAGTATTCATCTGAATCTATCTGCATCTGTAGCTATCTGTATATGTATCCATCTGAATCTATCTGCATCTGTAGCTATATGTATCTGTATCCATCTGAATCTATCTGCATCTGTAGCTATCGGTATCCATCTGAATCTGTAGCTATCTGTATCTGTATCTATATCAGTATCCATCTGAATCTATCTGCATCTGTAGCTATCTGTATCTATCTATATCAGTATTCATCTGAATCTATCTGCATCTGTAGCTATCTGTATCTGTATCCATCTGAATCTATCTGCTTCTGTAGCTATCTATATCTGTACCTATCTATATCAGTATCCATCTGAATCTATCTGCATCTGTAGCTATCTGTATCCATCTGAATCTATCTGCATCTGTAGCTATCTGTATCTGTATCCATCTGAATCTATCTGCATATGTAGCTATCTGTATCATCTGAATCTATCTGCATCTGTAGCTATCTGTATATGTATCCTTCTGAATCTATCTGCATCTGTAGCTATATGTATCTGTATCCATCTGAATCTATCTGCATCTGTAGCTATCGGTATCCATCTGAATCTGTAGCTATCTGTATCTGTATCTATATCAGTATCCATCTGAATCTATCTGCATCTGTAGCTATCTGTATCTGTATCTATATCAGTATCCATCTGAATCTATCTGCATCTGTAGCTATTTGTATCAGTATCCATCTGAATCTATCTGCATCTGTAGCTATCTGTATCTATCAATATCAGTATTCATCTGAATCTATCTGCATCTGTAGCTATCTGTATCTGTATATATCTATATCAGTATCCATCTGAATCTATCTGTATCTGTATATATATATATCAGTATCCATCTGAATCTATCTGCATCTGTATCTATCTGCATCTGTAGATGTATCAGTGTCCATCTGAATCTATCTGCATCTCTGTATCTATGTATATCAGTATCCATCTGAATCTATCTGTATCTGTAGCTATCTGTATCCATCTGAATCTACAGTTGTGTTCAAAATTATTCAACCCCACTGAAATTGAGTGTTTTGGCCAGTTTGACATTGATTTTGATCAGTCATCTTGCTTACAATTAAATCAAAGAGGCACGTGTAGGCCAGACAAATATAACATAACATTTATAATGAAATAACCACAAATGTATTTTCTGTGCTCACATCATTATCAGTTTTATTCAACCCCCAAGTGACATTCAATCTTAGTACTTAGTACAACATCCTTTTACAGTTATATAACAGCTTTTAAACGTGAAGCATAGCTTGACACAAGTGTCTTGCAGCGATCTACGGGTATCTTCCCCATTCGTTCGTCATGGGTAAAAGCCTCCAGTTCAGTCACATTCTTAGGCTTGCGCACTGCAACTGCTTTCTTTAAGTCCCACCAGAGTTCTCAATCGGATTTAAGTCAGGTGACTGCGATGGCCACTCCAAAATGTTCCAGCCTTTAATCTGCAACCATTGCTCTAGTGGACTTGGAGGTATGCTTGGGATCATTGTCCTGTTGAAAGGTCCAACGTCTCCCAAGCCTCAGGTTTGTGACGGACTGCATCACATTGTCATCCAATATCTCCTGGTACTGAAGAGAATTCATGGTACCTTGCACACGCTGAAGCTTCCCTGTACCTGCAGAAGCAAAACAGCCCCAAAGCATGATTGACCCCACGCCATGCTTCACAGTAGGCAAGGTGTTCTTTTCTTCATAGGCCTTGTTCTTCCTCCTCCAAACATAGCGTTGATCCATGGGCCAAACAGTTCTAATTTTGTTTCATCAGTACACAGAACACTTCTGTGGTTTGTCCACATGACTTTTGGCATACTGCAGTCGACTCTTCTTATTCTTTGGAGACAGCAAGGGGGTGCGCCTGGGAGTTCTGGCATGGAGGCCTTCATTACGCAGTGTGCGCCGTATTGTCTGAGCTGAAACTTCAGTACCCACATCTGACAAATCTTTTCTCAGTTCCTCAGTCTACACGGGGACTTTTCTCCACTCTACGCTTCAGGTAGCGCACAGCAGTCAAAGTCAGCATCTTCTTTCTGCCACGACCAGGTAGCGTTTCAACAGTGCCCTTTGCCTTGAATTTGCGAATGATGCTTCCTATGGTCTCTCTTGTATGTTTAACATCTTTGCAATCTTCTTATAGCCATTGCCCTTCCTGTGAAGAGTAATAACCTCTTCTCTGGTCTTCCTGGACCATTCTCTGACTTCACCATGTTTGTAACCACACCAGTAAATGTCTAGAAGGAGCTGAGTATCACAGTCATTTTAAAGCTGCCTAATTGGTGCTTATTATGCTTTATTGCTGCTCCGTGACATCCACAGGTGTTTTCAATACCTGATTGAAAACACTTTAATGAACCTCTGTTCTTCAGAGTGGTAGTCTTTAAGGGGTTGAATAATTGTGTCAATAAAGAATTCACAAAATAAACATTTACTACTGTATTACAAAACCAATTGATGTCATTTTAGTTGCATATGGTTCTTTAAAAAGTCCTTGTAGGATTTCATTCTGAATACAATTACAAATGTCACTAAATTCCCCAAAACCCTTTACAGCATTGGGGGTTGAATAATTTTGAACACAACTGTATCTGTATCTGTATACATCTGAATCTATCTGCATCTGTAGCTATCTGTATCCATGAATCTATCAGTATCCATCTGAATCTATCTGCATCTGTATCTGTATCTATCTATCAGTATCCATCTGTATCTATCTGCATCTGTAGCTATCTGTATCTATCTATATCAGTATCCAACTGAATCTATCTGCATCTGTAGCTATCTGTATCTGTATCCATCTGATCTATCTGCATATGTAGCTATCTGTATCTATCTATATCAGCATCCATCTGAATCTATCTGCATCTGTAGCTATCTGTATCTGTACCTATCTATATCAGTATCCATCTGAATCTATCTGCATCTGTAGCTATCTGTATCCATCTGAATCTATCTGCATCTGTAGCTATCTGTATCCATCTGCATCTGTAGCTATCTGTATCCATCTGCATCTGTAGCTATCTGTATGTATCCATCTGAATTTATCTGCATATGTATACATACATATGCTGCGGAATATGCTGGCGCTTTATAAATAAAGAATAATAATAATAATAATATGTAGCTATCTGTATCTATCTATATCAGTATCCATCCGAATATCTGCATCTGTAGCTGTATCCATCTGAATCTATCTGCTTCTGTAGCTATCTGTATCTGTACCTATCTATATCAGTATCCATCTGAATCTATCTGCATATGTAGCTATCTGTATCATCTGAATCTATCTGCATCTGTAGCTATCTGTATCTGTATCTATCTATATCAGTATTCATCTGAATCTATCTGCATCTGTAGCTATCTGTATCCATCTGAATCTATCTGCATCTGTAGCTATCTGTATCCATCTGAATTTATCTGCATCTGTAGCTATCTGTATCTGTATCTATCTATATCAGTATCCATCCAAATCTATCTGCATCTGTAGCTATCTGTATCTTTATCTATCTATATCAGTATCCATCTGAATTTATCTGCATCTGTAGCTATCTGTATCTGTAGCTATCTATATCAGTATCCAACTGAATCTAGCTGCATCTGTAGCTATCTGTATCTATCTATATCAGTATGCATCTGAATCTAGCTGCATCTGTAGCTATCTGTATCTATCTATATCAGTATCCATCCAAATCTATCTGCATCTGTAGCTATCTGTATCTATCTATATCAGTATTCATCTGAATCTATCTGCATCTGTAGCTATCTGTATCTGTATATATCTATATCAGTATCCATCTGAATCTATCTGCATCTGTATCTATCTATATCAGCATCCATCCAAATCTATCTGCATCTGTAGCTATCTGTATCTACCTATATCAGTATCCAACTGAATCTATTTGCATCTATAGCTGAATCAGTGTCCATCTGAATCTATCTGCATCTGTAGCTATCTGTATCCATCTGAAACTATCTGCATCTGTAGCTATCTGTATCTGTATCCATCTGAAACTATCTGCATCTGTAGCTATCTGTATCTGTATCATCTGAATCTATCTGCATCTGTAGCTATGTGTATCTGTATCCATATGAATCTATCTGCATCTGTAGCTATCTGTACCTATCTATATCAGTATCCATCTGAATCTATCTGCATCTGTAGCTATCTGTATCCATCTGAATCTATCTGCATCTGTAGCTATCTGTATCTGTATCATCTGCATCTGTAGCTATCTGTATCTGTATCCATCTGAACATATCTGCATCTGAATCTATCTGCATCTGTAGCTATCTGTATGTATCCATCTGAATTTATCTGCAAATGTAGCTATCTGTATCTATCTATATCAGTATCCATCCGAATCTAGCTGCATCTGTAGCTATCTGTAGCTATATCCATCTGAATCTATCTGCTTCTGTAGCTATCTGTATCTGTACATATCTATATCAGTATCCATCTGAATCTATCTGCATCTGTAGCTATATGTATCTGTATCCATCTGAATCTATCTGTATCTATCTATATCAGTATTCATCTGAATCTATCTGCATCTGTAGCTATCTGTATCCATCTGAATCTATCTGCATCTGTAGCTATCTGTATCTATATCAGTATCCATCTGAATCTTTCTGCATCTGTAGCTATTGGTATCAGTATCCAACTGAATCTATCTGCATCTGTAGCTATCTGTAGCTATCTGTATCTATATCAGTATCCATCTGAATCTATCTGCATCTGTAGCATCTGCACACTATCTCAGTGTGTATCTGAATCTCTCAGTGCATATCTTTCTGGCTCTATCTGTATCTCTTAGTGTGTATATGCATCTCTTAGTGTGTAACTATCTGTATCTCTCAGTGTGTATCTTATGGCTGTATCTGAATATGTATCTCAGTGTGTATCTATCGGTATCTCTCAGTGTGTATTTGTATCTCTCAGTGTGTATATATCTGTATCTGTCTATCTGCATCTTTATCGTGTGTATTTATGGCTCTATCTGTATCTCTTTCAGTGTGAATTTATGGGTCTAACTATATCTGTCTATCTCTATCTCTTTCAGTGTGTAACAATGTGGCTCGTCCTGTATCTCTCTCAGTGTATATGTCTCTATCTGTACCTCTTAGTGTGTATCTATGGATCTATCGGTATCTCTCAGTGTGACTGTGTATCTATGTGGCTCTTTCTGTATCTGTATCTCTCAGTGTGTATATATGGATCTATCTGTATCTCTCAGTGTGTATATATCTGTATCTCTCATTGTATCTGTCTCTGCCTATCTGTACCTCTCAGTGTGTATCTATGGATCTATGTGGCTCTTTCTGTATCTGTATCTCTCTCAGTGTGTATATATGGATCTATCTGTTTCTCTCAGTGTGTATATATGGATCTATCTGTATCTCTCAGTGTGTATCTGGCTCTCTAACTGTATCTCTCTCAGTGTACCATTGGTCAGTCTGTCTGTCCATCCATCGCAGAGGTCAGTGTATGTATGCATGGTTTGCTCTTGCATGCTCGGGTGGTATCTTCCTGTGTCAGTGTCCCCGTATTGAAGGATAACGATGCTGCTCGTTATATTTGGGAATTATGCGCTCCATTCATTTGCAGAGTGTGCGTCTCTTTCCAGCGGCCAATTAGATGAAAGGCTCTGCTCAATGAGCCCTGTCTAAGGAGCTTCTCTGTATGTTACATTTCCATCAGCTGCTGCCTGTATCCGCACAAAGGGCCCAGGAGATGCTCTCCACTGGTACATGACCGGCTGTGCAAACCGCTGCCCGCTCTAAGTGAGTCTCATGGCATCCAGCCCTTGCAGTAACCTCCAACAACCAGGCTTCCTGCTCAGAAAGCAGAGGATGAGACCATACCCAAGACATAAAGAGGTGATAGTTATGCCAACCATAGTCTGCAACCAGAAGCCAAACAGGGAAGTCAGGCTGATCCCAGAATTTACACAATGTGCCTTGCTAAAAAATATAGAGAGATGAGATTTAGCTTCAAATTAAATACAAAATGCTGTTTTTTTTTTTTTAAATCCCAATGTTATTTTGGGGACTGCAGGCTGGGCGTAGGGCACAGTATTTATGCGAGGGTGTGATCATCCTATATCGTCTGAAGTCATCGGACCAATCTTACAACATGCAGGTGAATCAGCCCTCTTCCACTGCATCCGACCACCCTCGCACAATTTCATACGATTTTTTGCGACTACAACAGACTAGCAATTTTTGCAAATTTATTTGGAATTATTGGACGATGCTGGGGCGATCTGGTACAAGTTTACATGAAAAATGTGCATTGTATAGTTAAACCGCCATATGCAGGGAAACATAAAAAAGATCCATTGTATAGTTAAACCGCCATGCCAGGCAGGGAAACCTGAAAAGATGCATTGTATAGTTAAACCGCCGTGCCGGGCAGAAAAGTGTGAAAAACATACATTGTATAGTTAAACCGCTGTGCTTCTGGGAAACATTGAAAAGATGCAATGTATAGTAAAACCGCTATGTGCAGGGAAACATGAAAAAGATGCATTGTATAGTAAAACCGCTGTGTGCAGAGAAACATGAAAAAGATGCACAGTGCCAGTGGACGGCCAGCCTTAATCATCAGAGAGTCCAGGAAAAAAAAGAAACAGTCATGAAAACAGTCAAAAAAGAAAGGAAAAAAAAGGAGGGGGATATGATATCACTTTTTCCCTCCTGACTCATATCCACCCCTTATTGAATTGCTTGGGAAATGCATGCTGACATACCGGGCTTCGCTGCTTGCACTCTCCGGCCAGCGGAGGAGCAGGAGAGCTGCCTGTAGGACGTTCCTCCTGCTCCCTCCTGTCAGTCGATCTGCGGTACTTTGCATGAAATTAGTTTTATTGTGTAGTGAATAATCCCTGGTATTTGACGCCTGATATTTCTGTCTGCATAGCCCGCCATCAGTCGTTTAATCGAGTCGGGAACTAGATTTATCCAATGTGCCACAAATAAGCCCTGCGGTGCTGCCGGATCCACTGTCCACCGTTACCTCGCTTATTGCTGGGTTTGGGCCGGTTCTGGTTACGATCGAGGCTGCCTATCCTCCGCGTAGGACTCTATTGTACGGTTTTGAGCGGTGACGGAAGTGCTCCCTCTGCATACTGTAAGAATCCGTCTATTTTCCTAACAGACCGAGCGTACGCGAAGGAAACGAGAGGTAATGGGTCTCCTGGGAAGAGGGAAACCATTATAACTCCATTAAGGATAGCCACAGGGTTAAAGTCAATGCTTTTTTAATTGTGTCTATATTTCATCATATTTACGCTCGGGTTCATCGGTGCATCCTTAAAGCTGTACTCTGTAATTCTATTTTAAAGACGGTGCGGTGCATCGAGCACGAGCTCCAGGGCCGATTCCCATTCATTTGGGAATGGATTTCCAGCATGCGGATTTAGGGTCATCAAAGCGGAAAACAACATGTCCTCATAATATTACTTTAACTCGTAAGTCCAGTCAGTGCGCAGGTTCCTGTTAACCCACTGCTTTCATATCATACAGTTGACTTGTGTTCTGATTGGCTGTGTGATGACCGGAATGCAAGTTAAAAGGACATAAGGGGTAACGCCCCTCTTGCCCTACCAGACTCCGTCGTGATAATGCAGGGTAGTACCTGCTGCTATCGCTCAACTATAGGCATAATGTATCTCTGTGGAGATCTATGGCCAAAGCCAACTTCCCCAAGGTGTTCCAAAGCAGCACCCCCATCACGCCAAGTCTCGTCAGAGAGAAACAGCCCATTCTTCCACTGCCGGCATATCACACAGTTGACTTGTGCTCTGATTGGCTATGTGACAACAGGAGTGTGAGTACGTGAGTAGGTGATGACCGGAGTGGACATAATGGGTACATCTCCTCTTGCACTCCCAGGATCCAATCTGATCTTACAGCAAAGCACCCACTGCTGCCGCTCAAGCATGGGGTAAGGGACCTCTGTTCATTCTATGGCTGAAGCCACCTTCTACAAGGTGCACTGGAGCGGCAACCCCATCACGTCAAGACCCGTCGGAGGGCATAGCAGCCCCATCTCCATCTCCCGGCACTTCTGTTCTTCATCTCTGCAGCAAATAAGTCCTCGAGCAGCACCCTTTTGAGATAGGGGTAAAACCAGAAAACCAGTGCCTAAGTAACACCAGGCTGTAGAAATCGACAGGAAGCCAAGGGAGCATTAAACCAAGAACGGAGGTGACGGGCAGACTCTGCTGCTCCAAACCAAAAAGTAGGGGCGGGCAAAGCAGGAAACCTGTGAATGGAAGGCAAAGTAAGTGTCACAACTCACCCTTAACTCCACCTCGGGGCACACTTCAGCGCCCCGCGGTTCAGCAGCAGTACAGGAGAATGCCGAGGCTGAAACTCCTCGTCCACGGCATCGGGCTGGTCAGGGGACTGGCGCTGTGCTGGCGACATGGGGGAATTTCTCTGGCGTCTCGGACAGCGCCAGGTCGACTCGTCACACCCGAGTCGCGATGAGGTTCACATCCGCACACCCTCCATCCAGGGCAGTTCCCGGGCATTTGTCGTGGCGCCAGGTGGCCGAGACTCCTCACGCCCGGGTGGCGGAGTGGTCAGGTTCCAGGCCCGGGTCCTTCCTGGGAGGCATGCATCATCCCCCTTCAGTGGCCAAACGGCCGCAACCAGCACCGCCTCTGTTGGGGGCTTGTCTCTGACAAAGGAGACTAGTGGGGGTGTGGCGACCAGAAGCCAGGGATGATTGGGCCAGGAGGCGTGCTCTAGGGAGAGGGGTCTGGGCTCGGCACACATGAATCCTCAACTCTCCCAACTGGGAAGTATCAGAGGGCCGTTCATGGGAGGATCCACCCATTTGGTCACCATAAAAGCACAACACACAGTTGCTAATCACCAGTGACATCACCCTTTGAGACCATCCACGATAATTAATGTTCTTGGGGTGGCAGCCGCATACGCGTGCAGCTCCAATCCATCGCTCTGCAAAGGCGCTACGAACTTGTATATGTAAAGTGTGCAAACCCAGAGTAATGTGCAGCCACGAAAGCTGCAAAGCAAAGCTGCAGGGACTTCCAAGTTCAGGAGTCCCTGAGCCGAAGATGAGGAGCAATGAGGGAGATAAATCACTTAAAAGATTTAAAAAAAAAAAAAATATTGGGCAGAGACCGTCAGCAGGATCTGCCCAATTACTTAAGGGAAAAAATCGGGAAGGAGGGGGGGGGTTGTCTATTTTAATAGTGTATCCCTTTAAAATCTGCAACCCGCAATCCTGTCTGTATGTACACAGCGAGTAGTAAATAAATAGTATACGGTGCGAAGGAGACAAAACCCGAATAAGCAGCCGACAGGACAATGCAGAGACTCACTCCATCAAAAATGATCTGCGAGCAGCCATAAAAATGTAAATTATTCTGTCTACCGCACCCTACACTTCACATACACAGCACAATCTGCACAGAGACATATATAAATATTTATATATATATATATATTAGAAAGAAATATACATATTGATGTGTGTATCATTGAGTAACTGATGGTGGTGTTGAAGAAATAATGCATAGATGGATTCCTGACACATCCTGTTTCCATGAAGGCTTCTCAGTCGCCCGGGGCCTCCCGGTATCTAGGGAAATAAACGGAAGCAGTGGATCGCGCAGACACCCGGCTGGAAAACTACTCTGCCTTCATCTCCCATTCAATATATTAATATATACATCACTTTGGGGATACATTGTAACAGCCGTCACACATGGGTCGCGTATATGCGACTGCACGGACAGCTGGTAGATACTGGAGGACGGTGTATCGCCAGAAGACCGAACGACAAATGTTTTGGTCTCAAAAAAGCAACAATTTGGGTCGTTTTTAAAATAAGATGTGAATACAGGGAATACTTCACGCTTTGAGTAACGGTAAATGTCCGCTGTATCTGTGAGCGGCTGTTTTTGGTAGGGATAAAGTCTTCAAGGTCGGGGAGGATAAAACGCTACAAATACCAAAATTCTGGCCCCGAGAATCAGTGAATATGTCAGTCGCAGGTTTGAAAATGAAATATCGCACTGGATTGCTGTAAATTAGGTTCAGGCCTTTGCAGCAGCTACATCCATCAGACCCGATGAATGGAACCGCTGGAAACGTAGACAGGAACCGTCAGCTTCACGACAGCTCTGGTCACAACCTTGGAGGCTATAGTAATTTATTTCACACCCCTGCTGTTAGAAGATGCTCTGTGGAGGGAGACGGGGTCCATGGAGCTCCTTGCACATTCTGTGGTGGGAGTATACTTATGGATTGGATCGGAGGGTCCTGTTGAACAAAAAGGACCATATTCCAAGCGAGCTGGTAAACAAGTGGCTGCAGCCAATATACGTCACAGCACGAGTCGCCTTCCAACCGACCCCACATATGCAGAGCTCACGGCATGGTCGCGTCTGGCTCCATGAAGCACTATGGATTCCAGGAGGACATCGCTGCTGCCGTTATTGACCAATGGCCACAATTTTTCCGAGATGAGATGCTAATGTAGCGGCTCAGTTAGAATAGAGCCATCCGTAGCGAGCAGCGAATGGAAAAAGGCTCCACTTGTGAGACGCTGAGACGTGAGATTACCAGCTCCCCAGAATGGCACATGTGGCAACGAATCTGTTAAATGACCAAGACAAAACCACCTTCTATCTCGCCAGCGAGAGCTAGCACGGTCACGCTAACGTCTAGCCGTCCTTCCCAGGCAGAATTATTCCATTAACTAGTAATTTTTTGGTCCAGAACGCCGCTACATTGTGTTTGACACCTCGATTTATCTTTCCAAATATATAGATTTAGATTTTTTTAACTCGCCGAGACACCGTTGGTTTAATTCCGTTCTCGCGTGTGAGTGGCGACACAGCGATCAGTTCCGTAAGAAGCAGGATTTTCCTCTCTCTTTTTTTAATATTCCGCGCGTCTGCCTCCTTCACGGAGCTACGAGCCTCTCGCCTGCTCACGCCTTTTGTCCCGGTGAGAACGTGGCTTTTATTACATTCCCTAAAGCTTCGTAAGATTTTTTGATATTTTATTTTAGGTCTTGAAGAAATAATTTGATTTCCGGAGAGCTGCCCTTGGGCACCAACGATTGTTTCTTATTTGATTCCTCATTAATTGAAGGATTCTAGGTCCCCCCCCCCCCAAGCCGTATAAATCCTCACATCACGTTGCTAGGAGAAAAACGACATTTATAGCCGGGACCCGTGGCTTCGTTTAAAGTGATCCCATCATGCCGAGCGCATCCTGGAGAATAGGGGTTTGCCTATACATTCCTAGCAAAGACATGGATAGATAAAAGGGACGGCTGGATGTAACGCCCAACATTTTCCAATTCATAGTGAACTGGCAAAAGAAAGAAGTCCAATCCCGAGGATTTGGTCCAAAACTCACAATTCTACATGATCTCCAAAGGAAAAATAAGAAAATGCTTTACAACTATAGCAACAAAGAGGAAAACTGTCACAACTGCCCGCACATTATGTGGGGGGGGCCATAAAATACATTCTATACCAACAGGATGGAGAAGATGCTTCCATATTGTTTGCTGATCCACCATGACAAAGCCAGGTCCACCTCAGGGCCATAAATGAGCATAAAAGCTGTTGCTATACCTACAGGTTGTTCTAAAGGTAGACCCAACCATCTGTGGTTGACCGTGATCATTTGTGGAGGGTGTTATACAGAAAAAGAGAGGGACCAGTTGTGGTAACATTGGTGAGAGGTCTTCCAGTGATCTTACCTTCAAATCCATTTTTCGTGTTGACCTCCATCTTGTCAACTTGGTGACAAGTTTGGCACAGTAATCTGGCGGGAAAACCAGGACTGCTCCCCAGGTGAGATCAGGAGAACTGGCCTTGTAGAAGACAAACAGTGGCAGTGCCCGGCAGTTGAGTATGACAGGTGCTGGTTATCCTCTTGATTGTGGGTGACCCGGTTTCCCAGTTTCCGTTGTCTTTTTTGGCTTTCTTGCTGTGCGTTTGTTCCATGGTGATTTTCCGCTTTCTCTCTTGGTGCCCCACACATATTATATATTGGTTTTAACAGGACAGCTAGGACTTTCTTTCTATATAGAAGACATGATTTAAGGGGAAATAAGTAATTGTGGCTACACTTTTTTCCTGCCGTGGGGCCCGTCATGTTGAATGACAGTCCCAAATGATTCAGATATGAGGGCACACAGCAAGGGTAGATAGACCCGGACATCTTCTTGTTGATCAGGAGCATCTAATTCACTATACGAGAAAAGAGACAGTTTCCGTGTGTAGCCGTTATTATTGTGACCAAGGGGAGACATCTACAGGTGGTCTAATTGTTTCATAAAGACTTCACCACCTGTGGCCGACCCTGGGCACAGAATTAGTTTTGAGAGTCTGGCCACTGGCTTTATTGTATCTATAAAGACCTCACCACCTGCGCCCAACCCTGAGCACAGAATTAATTAGGAGAGTCCTGCCACCAGTGGCTTTATCACATCCGAGAAGACCTCACCACATATGGTCACCCATGAGCATTAAGTTGGTCATACACACACAAAAGACAAATTTAACAGTCTAGAAGTTACTGTAACATTGGTGAGAGTTCTGCCATCTCCCTTGTCTTCTAAACCTCGGCACCGGAGGATGCAAATAAACATGGAATTTGTCAGGCATGGAAAAGAGCTTGAGCATCTTGAAGATTAATTCGAGGCCACGGCGCCTGCTTGGCATGCTGGGCTCTGCTTTTCGTTTCCTTCAGATCGTTCTCGCTTTATGGAAATACATAGAAACTGGCACCTTGGCTGCTGCCAGCCAAACACACCGCACGACACAATACCTGTTATTAGTGCAGGAAGCGGCAGCATGACAGCCTATCATTTCGCCTTCATGATATCTTCTATACAGGGGTGGGGGGGGCAGCTTGCAGCCGGCGCGGATAAACGATCAATTTGCTTTATGGCGAGGAGCTGAAGCTGAGCATGAAATCGCAGTCGTAGACCTTGTTTTAATTTCTGCTCTCGCAATCTATATCTGATGTTACAAGCTCTTCAACAGAAAAACCACAATACGTGCGGAGTGAGATCTGCATGTGTGAGCAGCGCTCAGCGGCGGCGGCTGCAAACCTTGATCCCGGGCGCAGCCTCTTCACCGACGCGTCAATAAGTGTGGGCTGAGGATCGTGGTAGAACCGTTACGCTATTATCAGTGTCAGGGAATTTAGAAACAAATTTGCGATGAACGCGCTGAATGAAAGAAGGAGCCGGCCTTATCTTGCCTGGAAATCTATAATAGTCGGTGTTTTAATGAGAATTTCCTTCTGAAATAAATCCATTCAGCCGGCTGCTTGTTCATGCAAAGCTGTTAATGTGATCGGCTATAAATACCTTTGTGCCATGATTTCTGTATGCAATGAATCATGGCAACTTCAGACCTTAAAGAGCAACTGCCACACAGAGATAAGCGCGCTTCCTAATCCGCTACATAATATATATATATATATATATATTACTTGTGTGATTGATTTTATATATATATGTATATAAAATCAATCACACAAGTAATATAATGCGTGTGTGTGTATATATATATATATTATACTGTATATTACTTGTGTGATTGATTTTATATATATATATATATATATATATATATATAAAATCAATCACACAAGTAATATAATGCGTGTGTGTGTATATATATATATATATATACTGTATATTACTTGTGTGATTGATTTTATATACTGTATATATACAACATCACTTCAATCTAGCAAGCCACTCCATCCAAAACCTCAAAATTAAAATCCTCAAAGAACATTTTAAAGAACACCGTGAACGCAAAACATATGAAATGAAAATGATCACATATTTTAACACTATAAATGCTGGACTCAATGTTGATACTGGGTTTTTAATCCATTATCATAACGTCACATAACATTCTTAATTCTGGCTGTTTGGTTTTTTCTTGGTTTTCTTTTTCTCTTTTTTTTCATGTCTTTTGCCTTCACTGTTTTGTGTTTGTGTTTTTGTTTTTTTTTCTTTTTCCTTTTTTCAGTCTAGTTGTTGTATGATCTTATCTCTGTTGTTTTATTATGGACCCAAGATCCCCCATGCGTTTATTTTCCCATTTCGAACATACCATTTTACGACATCCAATACCCCCCCCCCCATTTGACCCTTAGGACCATATTACATACTTGGTGCTAACCAGAGCTGTTGTAAATGTAAAACTTACATAGGCTATAATGGCTCTGTGAAGTTTACAACAGCTCTGTTTAAGTAAGCACCAACTATGTAATATGGCAATTAATGTCCTAATGTTCAATTCTAGGAACTGATCAGTAAGCATCCAGACCTGAGGAAGAGAGGAATCCTCTCAAAAGCTTGTCTTTTAAATGTAACGTTAGTCCAATAAAAAAGGTATCACTACGTACTGCTATACTATATATACACACACGCATTATATTATTATTATTTATTAATTTACTTAGTTTAAATAAATAATGATAATAATTTGTGATTAAATATCCAACAGTGCTCCCCTAGATAGGTAAAATCTCTAATATTTAATTAGAGTGCATTGTATAATATATAAACAAAGGCCATCTGGACAATAGCTCAGTGACGACACTTCATGCACATTAAATAATCCTTTCACTGAGAAATCCTTTATTCATTCTCATAACTTTAAGGCAGTAAGGGAGCACCCAGAGGTCGATTTAATTCTACTGGGCGTTTTATTTATAAACAAGTAGCGGCTCCTGA